>JAULKM010099163.1:0-26915 GCA_032355605.1 Rubia tinctorum
TTAGGTAGGTTTACATCATAAGGGGTTTAGATAACCATTTTCGGTTTTCGTATCTAAATCCTTCATTTTGTAACCTAGTTGAGTCTAATGGATTTTCAGTCCTTACGAGCATCTAGATTCTTTTTATGAGCTTAATTTGTAGATTGCTCGTAAGCACTTCAGAGTATTTTAGTGAAGGTTATTCAAAAGGATGGTAGAATATTGAAGGCCATGAGTCAAAACGTGGTAGGAGATAAAAGGGTCGAAGAAGGAAGGCAAAGAAGCGGATGAATTGTGATCCGGAAGTAAAACCGGGTTTTTGGAAATTATCCAAGAAGAACCAGCCTCTGAGGGTGGTACCATTGGATTCATCTTCTCGAGCACTATGAAATCGACTACAAGAACTTCCAAAACGGATCAGCATTTCACTCGTAGCGATGCGAAGACTGGCCGGCTGACCGGCCAGGTTTCTTGACACGGACTGTGCCTAACCTGCACGGTCCGTGCGGACGGTTCTGCCCAGAAATTCCGTTTGGCCAAAAATCCTACTTTTCTTATAAATACCCCTTATCTTTCCTTCATATCTTTTGTTTGGCCAAAAATTCACTTCCTAAAACCCTAGTTCCTCATTTCTCTTCTTCATTTCTCTCTTTGTTTATGTATGAATTTGTATATGAATGTTAGTATAATTTGTGTTAGCTTAAACTCATCACTTGGGAGAAATTGTTTGACACTTCCAAACTCATGTAGTAAGACTCTATTTTCTCTCTTTCATGGGCATTTCTTGTGAAGTATTTATTGTGCTATGAATGTTGTGATTTTCTTCATTTATGTAATGAGTTGTTTGAGAATATGAAATGTTTGTATGATTAAGTGCTAGAAAGGCAGACTGATTTTCCGAAATCAGTTTTGGTAGCAAGCTAGTTAACCCATTGACCAACATTTTTGTGAAAATATTATTCACAAAATTATTTGGACTAATTGGTCTGTAATCAGAGAAGGTGTTAGGAGTGTCAATTTTTGGGATTAAACATATCCAAGCACTGGATATTCCTACTGGAATTCTATTCTCTGACAGAAAATCGGTGGTGGCTTCAAGAATGTCGTGTCCTACTATGTCCCAGTTAGTAGTGAAGAAGCTGGATGTGTAGCCATCTGGCCCTGGTGAGCTATTATTGTTCATAGATAAAACTAAGTCCTTAATCTCCTCTAATGTGGGATTTTCCATGAGCATTGTGTTATCCTGGGGATTGATGGTTCTGGAGATCTGGCTTTAGAAATGGCTCTAAAATGTGTGGGTTGAGTTAAAAGGGTTAGGTTATTCATTGAGAAGTGGTTAAACTCGCTGTTCCGAGACCGAAACACAATCGGTTCAATAATCATGAATTTCGAACATTGGACCAACAAAGACACCAATATATAACCGCCTTTGAAACGGATCAATTAATTGTAGTTATTAATATAAGTGCCTTTAACCGAGACATTTAAAGGCTATTCTTTTAATAGCCTGCTTCCTGAAATATTGAACTACATTCTAACTCAATGTCGGTCTGATTGAAGCTTGTTCAGAGTTTGAAACCCTTCCCAAAGGTGGTTCCTCGAAAATTGGACTGAACCCCCTTCTAAAGGGTGTCTTTAATGACCCATCCACCACTAGTGAAGATAGGTAACTAAACAATCATTCAAAATTCTATCTCCCATACTATTCCGCAATCTATTTTTCACAATCTACATGGCAGAAGACTCTCTTTCAGCAATTGCAGTCGCCACAGAAAGAAGCAACACCAACTTCAGGAGCAAATACACATTCGGAAAGGTTTCATGCTTCTGAGTCTTAACAAGTTTTGTGGAAAGCTCACTAAGGGTCTTCAAATTCCAAAACCTCTCATCATCTATAAAACTTGTAACAAAATTTTCTAGTGAATACACAAGTTGTGCC
Organism: Rubia tinctorum; assembly: GCA_032355605.1. Lineage (NCBI taxonomy): Eukaryota > Viridiplantae > Streptophyta > Magnoliopsida > Gentianales > Rubiaceae > Rubia > Rubia tinctorum. Next base: position 1,919 of record JAULKM010099163.1, read on the forward strand.
ATTTCAGTACATAGAAATTCAGTAGGATAGAATTGTGCAAGTTAAAATTACTTAATCTTGTCAAAAGATGAAAATCGATTAGCAGGATGAAAACACGACATACATATAAGTATTCTCTTTGTTACCTCCGGGAGTCGGTCCTCAAGTTCTGTCATAAGAAAATCAAGCACACTCATTAAAACATCCACTTGAAAATGGTGAATAATAATAGCTTATGGCCTTTTAACTCGCAAACTCCTCCTTCCCTGCCAAACATAAGTTCCCTCCATGTTAGGAATCTCAATGTCAAACTTACTCATAAATGATGGTACTTTCTCCATGTGAGTATCCCATCCACCATCTCTGAAAGCTTGGAAGTTTGTCTTTGTCACATTAATCGATACTACAAGAAAAATGATCTATTACTTCACCCCCTTTACCTTGGTTTTTTGGTTAAGGGCAAATAATGGAGGTAAAAGTTCTTTTACCTAGGTTCTTTTTTTCTTAGTAAATAATATTTTTAACTTGGTTTAAAAAAATCTTGGTAAAAAGTACACTCTTTAACTTGGTTTCAAAAAAACCGAGATAAAAGGTGTAGAATGACCGACGTCGCACGCATGTCTGGCTTACAGATATCGCTTATTACTGTGATCGACGTCGCACGTCACTCTCACAGACATGAATGACAGACGTCACTCTTATTTCTTGCTTACCGGCATCGCTGATTGTTGTGACCGATGTCGCACGTCATTCTCGCAGACATGGAATGGCCGACGTCGCACACATGTTTACCTTACCAACATAGTTTATTATTGTTTGTTTATGTTTTTTGTAAATCTTATTGAGCTATTTTCTGTATAGCTCCAAATTACTTGATATTTGTTTTGTTTTTTGATTTTAATTAAATAAAAATATGTTCTGTTAAATCGATGTGGGAATCTGTACTTTTGTAATTTTTTGAATCTGTGCTTTTGTTATTTGTTAAATCAAATATGTGCTTTTGATATTTTTTGAATCTGTGCTATTTGATTTGAATTAAATCAAATATGGCCGGAAACTCTTGTTGGATATGAACTTCAAAAAGCATAATCGATGTCGCACCAGCCACGTCAATATTTTTTAACTGCAATTATGTTTTTTAAAATCAAGAAAAATAATAGCCGATGTCGAACTATTATCGGCCCTTCTTTTTTCACTTCAGTTATGTTTGAAGTCTCACAACTTTCGTCCCATCACACATTTTACCTTGGTTTTTTAAAAAAAAAACCGAGGTAAAAATTACTTTTTACCTTTTGAACCGAGCTGAAAAATATTTTTTTTTACTCCGGCTACATTTATCTCAGTGTTTTAGGACTAAAAAACGAGTTAAAAACCTCTCAAGAACCAAGGTAAAAAGTGTTGTTTCTTGTAGTGCAAGTGTGTAGCATTCCTAATATCTTGATCTCTCTTTTGTAAGTTTATATTTATGTAATTAGTAATCCCAAATATAGACATCATAAAATGCGCCAAGATGAAATCAAAGACCTCAACATTTGTAAAAGTTATTCACATTTGTTCAAATCATGTGCAACACAAACATCTCCAATCGCATCAAGCGACTTAAGAATTGTGGTATAAAACTGAATAATATCCACGATTGTTTCAAACTGAGATCCCCAACGAGTGTCACCGGGCCTACTCAAACCACACTCTTGATTAAAATTGGTCTCTGATACTATTTCAGCTTGTCTTTCGTGAAAAACTTCTTTCCTCTTAGGTGAACCTCCCACAAAACTCAACAATGGCCCTAGAATATCAACAAAAAAACCAAATACATTTTTTTTTAGGAGAAACAGGAAGAAGAACAAACTGGATTTGATCGGAAAAACAATGCACATAATAAGCAGATGGAGATTATTTCAAAGTCAAAGATTAAAGCCCCCTGATTGAGCCACGCATATTATTAGCAACTTTATAAACCTTACCAAGTACTTTCAGTATCATCAAAACATGCTCCATAAGCAAGGATTCAATTGCATCATTAAGAGTCAAAGAGGTAGTATCACCTACATGCACAATACCAACAAATTTCTCTTGATCTTTTCCCTTTTTATTTACATATCGCAAACAAAGAGCCATTTTCTCTTTATTAGATATATCAGTAGATTCATCACCAAGAATAGAAATGAAAAAAATCACCATTAATTTCTTCTGAAATTGCTTCATTTGTCTCTTTAGCACAACTATTTATAATATCCCTTAAGATAATTGGAGAATTCATCTGAGAGTTACCAGGGGCATTTTTCAAAACTGCATTATCATATTCAGGATTGTGCTTTGCAAGAAGTTTCATGAGTTTAATAAAGTTACTTATATTTAGTGATTCCCGAGTATCAAACCATTTGGGAATAAATCTTCAAGGTTTCTTCCCTACAAATGTTCTAGGTAAATCATGATATTCAGGTTGACATGTCTTCTTCTGAATATATTCTCTTTTAACAATATCTTTGTCATCCGGATTAAAGTCATTCATCTTCCTCCTCACCCCGGGATCCCTTGGAAGATTAGCAACATCAAACACACTTAACCTTCCTTCACGTACATAACCCTCAATCATAGGATCTGACCTAGTTTCAATACGTACATCCCCTTGGAAATTTGCTTGAATTGGAGGAGAATTACACGTAGATGACACATCTCTTTCTTTTGATACTTTCTTTGAAAAGAAAGTTGAAATATCTCTCATTTCCTCTCTTCATTTCTGAAATTAAAACACAAATATATTACAAACTTAAAAACTCAAATGTAAGACTTAACGGGAAATAGTGCTAAAACTTAAAGTAGATAACTGGATTTGTGCTCATTTCAAAGTTCAAAATATTATTATTAAAAGTTCAAACATTATTATTCAAAGTGCAGTCATAATTACTCCAGTAGCTCATTTTCCTTTACAAAACTTCAGCAATTAGAACCACATATTGTTTGCATTGTATAAACAACCTGTCACCATAATCTTGAATACGGGCGTAAACTACTGAATTCAACTCCCAAAGCACTAATTTTCAATACTTATGAAACTCCATTCTCACCTCATAAAAAAATCATAAAACAAGACAAAGCTTCGTTCATACGAAGGCAATCAAATGTAATGTTTGAGATCACACAAAACGTTGTCTCTGCTTTTTTTTTTAAAGAAAATATATTAAGAGAACAAGTAGAGAAACAGAGTTAATCCAAATATCACCATATCAACGATTCAACATCCAAAATGCTGAAATACAGAACACGAAACTATGTTGAACATTCACATTCAATTAAATTCGAAGTTGTGAAATCTTAGCACAAACCCTAATTGAATTTGAAATTGTATTTACCTCAATTCGGTGATAGAGGCGGAGTGGTGGATAGCCGATAATCACCACCAAAGAAGCGGGGTGTCTCCAGCGAAATTGCAGTGAAAAAGGCAGTGGGAGGATGAGGAAAAGGGTAGGAGGACAATGGGAAATGGATGGGCAATGGAGTCGATGGGTTTGCATTTAGGGAAAGTGAAAAATACCAATGGGAATTTGATGGGCACTAGTCAAACTCGTCCATTGACCAGCTTTTAAAAAATTAAAAAATTAGAAATGATGGGGCCAGTCGTACAAGGCAAAATTTTTCTGGGTTGATTGGATTTCCCTTACCTTAATACATTTAATTATTTCCTCCGTTCCAACTTAAATTTCATACCAGTCATTATAATGTTGTTCAAAAAATATATTTGACTGTTAATATGTTTATCTAAGTATAATAACGGAAAGTAAGAAGCTGATTGAAAACTACTTGTCAAGACAAATTCAATAATATCACATACAATAATATTGTTGCTCATATATCCATTGAAATATGCGATCAAACATTGATAGAAAATAGTGTCAAAGCATCATGTGAGAAATTTAGTCTGGGATGGAGGTATTATCTGGGTTGGTCCACAAGTTGACTAAACTTCAAAATCTTCTAATTCTTAAGAGTTATCCATTGTTTTTGTAATAGGAGGGTGAGTCATGATTCAAATAAACATATATTTTTCCTTTGCATGTGTTAGAACCTAAATTCCAATTAACTAATCAATTAGTTAAGAAAATAAATAACATAAATAAGTAAATGGAAAAGGAGCAGAGAAATTATCCCAACTAAGGTAAATGGTTGAATTCGATGCAGAGGAGAGACTAAAATCTCCGTCATTAATTCTGGAAATACCTCGTAGTGTGTGACAGTTCGATGGCATTTGGAATCCCATGATACAACTGCTACATTTTTCTACTCTGCACAACTTAGCAGTAGAAACCGCAAGCCAATCTGGTGTCTTCCTCTCAGACTCGAAGATGAAGAACATATGAAGGAAAGGAGAGGGGAATTTTGTTGTTGGTATTTTAGAATGAGGCTATAGGTAGCCTTTTATAGCAAAGGGGCACTAACGACTAGGCATCATTAGTAGAGTAATCCATGCCTATTCAATTATGAAGGAAGGATTCCACGCCCCGTAATAAAAGGGGAGGAAGACCAGAAGCGATTCATGCCTCTGTAATTAGGAGGGTTGACCGGTTCAAAAATTAAATTCTAAAATGACCTACCCGAACTGAACCGCACGCTTGAGGTCTTGAGTCAAGGTATCCTAACCTGCTAGTTGATATTTCTAGTGTTTCGGACTAGCCTTTATACTAGACATATTTTCTTCCCATTTCAAATGTGATATTTCTAATGTACCACAAACCCAAAATATTACTCTTCAAGTAATCAATTTTTATCCCTCATTTCTCATTCAAACAAAACTCAAATTTAATGTATGAGTATACTACGACATAGTACTCATGGAGATGAAGGCAACGCTTCCTTATTCCGGCGTAAATTATGGCCGGAGCCCACCAATATATTGCCTGGAAAATTCAGTTCTAACAATTCTGCTCATTAATAGAAATGACTCCAATTAGACATATGTGTTCTAGACAGACAAACTTTTGAGAGTAAGAGCGAAGAATCACTGTATTTGGAAAGATGGCATTTCTTAATTTTGAACCATCCATAGTGAATAGTAATTATATTTACTCGACCAGTTAGTGAACATGACGTCTTGAACCACCCTTTTTTTGGTGTAAATCTACACAATAAATATCGCATCGTTTCATCTTCTCACAAAAATTGGTTCTCTGACTTTGTTCTTTTTGGCCTTGAACATCTCTAGTTATTCATTAGGGAACTTGGAGAATTCAGTGTATCTTAATTCTCCTGGAAACGGCCACATTTCACACTCATAAGGTGATTGTCCATAAAGGGTATCTTGTCATACCTCACTTTATTTAAAAGGTATGGAGTCATTAAAAGCCAAACTTAGCCTTAACTTTATTGATAGAATTTATTTCCCCGTTATCAAAGGAACTAGGAAAAGATTGAAATCTCAAAGTGATTTTATTTATTCAACTTGATTTTTTGTTGCCCCTTGAACATATTTCTTGGAATCTCCAATCACTTAGGTAGGGTTACCATCAACCATCCTCTATAGTCATATGCTTTAAACCAATTCCTCTGGATGACTTAACAACTCGATATCGTGACAGACCTTTAGTAAATAGATCCGCAAGGATGTCAGCCGATTTTATGTAATCTATTGAGATTACACCTGTTGAGATAAATTGTCTTATGGTTTTTGATGTTATTCTTATGTGACAAGATTTACCATTGTATATGGAACTAAGTGCCCGAAGTATAGCCGATTGACTATCACTTTGTAAACTTAATGCTGGCAATTGTTTTTCCCATCGTGGAATATCCTCCATAAAGCTCTGAAGCCATTCTGCTTCTTTAGCTGCTTTATCTAAAGTATTGAACTCAGATTCCATTATGGCTTTGGAAAAAAGCATTTATTTCAAGGATTTCCATTATACAACTGCACCACCTAGCGTAAATACATACCCACTTGTGGATTTTGGCTTTTTAAAATCTGATTTCAAGTTACCATCGCTCTAACATTCTTGAACGACTACATATCGTCCATAGTACAACCCATAACTTAGATTATGTCTCAAATAGTCCAAAACTCTAGTTATCCATTTCTAGTGACTATGTCTTGGATTGCTTGTATAACAATTCAACACGTTAACAGTGTGTGCTAAATCAGGTCTGGTAGAATTTGTCAAATACATAAGACTCCCGATCCCTCAAACATATTCCAATTGTAATATCCCATTACCTGAATTTTTCATCATCTTGAGATGAGGGTCATCGGGACTTTTAGCTATCCCACATGAATAGTTCTTGAATATATCAAGTACATTTTCAGCGTAATGTCCTTGTGACAAGACTATTCCTTTAAAGTGTCTAAATATTTTTATCCCTAAGACCACATCTGCTAGTCCCAAGTCTTTCATGCCACCTTTAAGAAAGTTCTTGGTTTATTTGATCATGTATTTATTTCTACCTATGATGAGCATGTCCTCCACATATAAGCACAACAAAATGTATTTATTTGGACTATCTTTGACATAGATGCACTTGTCACATTCGTTTATTTTGAAACCATTTAACATCATTACATTGTCAAATTTTTGTGCCACTATTTAGGTGCTTGTTTTAACTCACATAGGGATTTTACAAGTCTACACACTTCGTGTTCCTGTCCATAGACGACATAACGCTCATGTTGTTTCATATAAATTTCATCTTCAAGCTCTCCATTTAGAAAAATTGTTTTTATCCATTTGATTTATTTATAGATTGCTTATTGACGCAATCCTATTAGCATTGTAATTGAAGTCATTCCCGTAACCGGAGAATCGGTGTCAAAGAAATCTAAGTCTTATTTTTGCCTAAATCCTTGCAACACAAGCCTAGCCTTAAACTTCTCTATTGAGACATAATTTTTTATTTTCCTTTTGAAAATCCACTTGCTCCCTAGAGTTTTTGAACCAGATGGAAAATCCATTAACTCCAATGTATGAATTTACATAATGGAGTCAATTTCACTATTAACCGTTTCCTTCCACGAAGGTGCATCCGGTGTAGACATGGCTTCCTAAAATGTTATATGACCATTTTCAAATAGATATTCCATTTCAAAATCAGGACTAGGTGATTTCTCCTTTCTAGCTCTCTTGCTACGTCTAGGTTCATCACCACCCTCTTCTGTTTGTTGACCGGAAGTACTTACTTCTCCTTCTTCAGGAGTTCGTTTATGACTTAATTTTTCCTTACAGGAGAACACCTTTTCAAAGAACGATGCATTTATTCATTCCATTATCGCATTTGTGTGTATATCTGGTACATCAGACTTGTTCACAAATAATTGATAAGCACTACGATTGTGTGCATACCCGATGAAAATACAGTCAACTATTTTAGGTCCAATTGTGACCTTTTTAGGAGGTTGTATTTCCACTTTTTCTTGGCACCCTTACACTTTAATTTATTTTTACGAAGGTACATTAGATTTCCATAACTCATTAGGCGTCTTTCCAGTCATCTTATGTGGTATCTTGTTGATAATGTAGTGGAGGATAGTATAGCCTCCTCCTACATGTTCTGGGATTACCCAGATGCTCGCAAAATTGCATTCATAATTTCTTTAAGTGTTAAATTCTCTGTTAATTCATATGATTAAGGAGCGGTAGTTTGATGAACAATACCATGTCCTCTACAAAACGCATTGAAAGGTTCATTATACTCATCTCTCCTATCACTTCGGATAATTTTAATTGTTCTACTAAGTTGGTCTTAAATTCTAACTTGTACTCTTTAAACTTTTCCAAAGCTTCTTCTTTGCTACGTAATAGATACATAACAATATCTTGTCCAATCGTCTATGAAAGTCACAAAAATACTTTATACCGCCTCTAGTTTGCACAAAATTTAAAACATATAGATCTATGTGAGTTAAGTCTAGAGGTTTGGTTGTCCTCTCTACATCTGGGGATGGTGTTTTTGTCTATTTTTTCTGGTACGCGGACTTCACATTTGTCTTTATTTGTTTTGCATTATCATGTTCATTATCATTAGTCTGTTAATAGATTCATAAATAACATGTCCCAATCTCTCATGCCAAATCTTAAGAGACCCGATGACATAACCAAAAGCATTATTCTTATTCATTGAAGAATCATGTACATCAATATCTGGCATTATATTAATTTTGACCAGTCCATCTTTCACATACCCCTTTCTCACATACACCCCATTCTTAGATATGACTAAAATGTCAAACACGAGCTTGATCATAAATTCATTCTTGGAGAGAAGTGTAACCGAGATCAGATTCTTGTGAATGTCTTGCACATGAAGGAAATTGTTGAGTGTCAGCTCCTTTTCATAAGTCATATTCAGCATGACATTCCCATAACCTTTAACTATTGATGTGACGGAGTTTCCCATGAAGATTATCGCTCAAGTTTTGATCTTCTGATATGTTGTGAACATACACCTATCCGAGCAGATGTGTCTGGTGGCACCTGTATCATACCACCACTCATTTGGATTACTTCCAATCTTGTTTACTTCAGTCATCACAACACACAGATCTGAATCTGAGAGCTATCTTTCAGTTAGGTTGGCTACAACTTTTCCCTTCCTCAGGTCGACCATGCTGTGATGTTCATCCGCCTTGTGCCCAATCTTGTGACACTCGTGGCATTTCTTGCTAAACTTCTTGGCAGGTTCCTTTTTGAAACTACTAGGTTTTTGGGGTTGAAACTTTTTTTTCTTCCTCTTATGCTCTGCCTCATTTACATTCTACTAAGGTTGCACCTCATCGGTCTTCTAGTTGGTTGACTCAATTCAAAGCTTGACAATTAAGTCCTCGACTTCCATTCCCTTCTATTTGTACAACATATAGTGCTTGAAGTTCTCTCAATTTAGAGGAAGATTCTCAATGAAGGCACCTACTTGAAAGGTTTCACAGATCTTCATGCCTTAAGCTAAGACCTCAAGGGTGATAGTTGCAACTCTTTAACCTACTCATCGGCCTTGTGTCTACCATTTTGTAGTTTAGAAACTTTGACACGGCATGCTTCTTTGTGCCCGCATCTTCAGAACTATATTTCTTTTGCAAGGCCAGCCAAAAATATGTACTCATTTTTTCTTTAATGTACACACTGTACAATGAGCCAATCATTCATGCTGTTATGTAACCCTTGCTCATATAATCCCTTGAATCCAATTGTGGAGGCTTGCCCTGGCTTACACATAAGTGTTATCTAGAGAGATGACCTGTTTGTCATCTTGGAGTTACTTTTCCAGATTCAGCGTGGCCAAAAAGTAGTGCATCTTTTGACTCCACGTATTGAATCATGTTCCATAAAACCTGTTAGGCGAAATTCCCGCCTGACAATGTGGGATCATATGCTTGATTTGAAGAACTTCTTTCTCCACCGTAGATCTGAAAATCTTGGGTTGAACTACCGAGGGTTGGCCAACTGAAAAAATCCAATAGTGGTATAACACCCCCAAACTGAATTTTGGGCGTTGACTTACACAGGTTTCCAGAATTGACATTCTCACTTGACATTTTTTACAAATCTATTTCTCAAACAATTAAACAAATTATTAATGACTTTAGAATAGATGAAAAACACTTTCATTGAATTCCTCAAAAATTTCGAGGAAAGGCTTGTGGAGGGACACAATGTCTCCTTAAAATCGCTAGCCTCCTTAGAGAGAATTTTTTTGGGTTATTCAGTAAAAGTTTCTCTAAAATATTATTCAAATTTTTTCTTCTTTATTTTGAAATTAAAATTTGGAAATATAAATTTAAAATTTTCAATATTTGAAAAAATAATTTATCGCAATTATTGCCCTTAATTCAATAAACCGTTACAAATTTTAGAATTAATTTTAAGTAACTTTCAAATTTCAATATTATGATTTGAAATTAATTAGAACGTTACGAATTAATCTGAATTAGTAATCCATTATTTTGAATCGTAATCAATCGTTTAATTTTAAAAATGATCAAAATTCAGATATAATTAGAATTAAAATTAATTCAGAATTAAATAATTCTATAATGTTGGAACGTAAATTGTTACTATGTTACTACATTAATATTTCAATAAAAGTAGGCCGATGCATGAATAGCTTTGTCGTGAAGTTTGTAAAACAACACATTACGTTATTAATATATTGATTTTTTAGGAACGTAACAATTTAGAACAACTTAGATAAATTTGTACAACTAATTCTATTATGAACTTCAAAAAACCAGATTAATTAGTTTAGAGGATTATAGGTAAAATATATTTTAAGAATTAATATTGTTAAAACCTAAATTCCAATTAACTAAACAATCAGATATGAAATAAATAACACATTTAAGTAAATGAAAAAAGAAAAGAGAAATAATACCAACTGAGGTAATTGGTTGAAATCGATACAGAGGCGAAATTATAATCTCTGTCCTTAATTATGAAAATATCCCATAGTGTGTAACGGTTCGATGGAGTTCTGAAACTCAGGATTCAACGACTATACTTTTCTACTTTGCACAACTTAGCGGCAGAAACCGGTGAACCGATTCGGTGCCTTACTCTCATACTTGAAAATGAAGAACACGAAGAACACAAGAAGGAGAGGAGAATAAGATTGTGTTTTTTGTATTTCAGAATGAAGCTAGAGGCAATCTTTTATAGGCAGAGGGGCATTGACTGCTAGGCGTCATTCGTGGAATGATCCACGCCTCTTCAATTCAGAAGGGAGGATTCCTTGCCTCGTAATGAAAAGGGAGGAAAACCTAGAGCATTTCACACCTCTACAATTATGAGGGTTGACCGGTTCTAAAATCAAAATTAAAAATGACCAACCCGAACATTCCTGAGGACCCGAGGCCCGAGCCTTACCCGACCCAAATCGAACCGCTCGCGCGTGGTCTTTATTCAAGGTGTACTAAACTACTAGTTGATATTCCTTGTATTTTATACTATACTTTATACTAGCAACATTTCCTTTCTATTTCCAATGTGGTATTTCTAATACACCACAAGCCCTAAATATTACTCTTTAAGTAATCAATTTTCAGCCCTCATTTGGAATTCAAACGAAAACCAAATTTAACGTATGAGTATATTGCGATATATTACTAGCGGAGACGAAACCAACGCTCCCTTATTCAATCTTAAACGGTGGACGGAGCCCATCGGAATCTTGCCTGAAAAATTCGGTTACAATAGCAGGTTGGATCTCGGCTCAATATATCCTGTACTGGAAAGTTCTTGGTGCCGCGGAGTTGTTTGTCATTCTACCAGAGATGGTGCACTTCCAGCTGAATGTGGGAAAAGGAAATGCCCAATTTTATACCTCTTTTAACAGCAAAAATTCTGGGATTTCCAAGATTGCCCAGTCTCTCTTCGACAGCATGCCTCTCGTTCTAGATGAAGGTTTGTTCAAATCTCTCCATGTTAATGCAACCATCATTAAATTTATCATGTCCAAGGTTGCCGCTCGGAAACCCTGTTGATTAGAATGGCATGCTAACTTTAAATATTGTGTATTTTAAAAAAAAGGAAATTCGGATGAATAAATTTAGAAGAAGTTGTGTTACTAGAAATGATGGATGCATTTCTTTCATTTATAGTATTGTATTTGGATTGTATTTAAAGCTTCTCGATAATTAATATTGGCGTGTGGCTGATTTATAAAATAAATTTGATCAAACATTGGGTATAAAGAAGATACATATTCATATGACTCTCTCTCTCTCTCACACATTTGTGCTAATTTTGTGCTTTAAGAGTTGTGAGAGAATAAACAGTATGGAAGCTTTTATCAGCACATGTAATCTTGGGTCCTTCTGAATAAAAAGCTTGATAAAATAGTTTGGGAAAATGTTATGATTAGAGTATTATTCAATGCTTGCGATGTTCGGGGTTTTAGAGCATCTCCAATGCAGACTTCTCATTAGAAAATGTCAATAGACAAGTAGAATTGATGGTCTAAAAATGAAAAAAAAAATTCTTTAATGCAGAGTTAATTTAGGGGGAGTCAATCTGATGTGGATAACACATACCAACACCCTCAATTAGAGTCTCTGTTAGAGCATCTCCAATGCTACGAGGGTCTCCCTTAAATATCGTAGCCACATGTCAAATTGTAATCCGGCCGTGGTATGACGAATTTAGAGATGTTTGGTTTCAGAAATATTCTTCTCCAACGTGAAAATTATAGTCGCTCAAATTTTCTTACTTCCACCAAACATCACATAGTTTTGTTTTAGGCAGGCTAAATTAGAATGGTTTAGAATGGTTTTTTTAAACATGCTTATAAATTTAGGGATTTATTGTGCAATTATCGAAATTCTATATATATATATCAAAAAAATATAAGAATTTACATTTTTATTTCTCCTCCTCTATCGATCAGAAACCGCCTCTTCCAATCGGAACCTCCTCCAGGAGACCATTACTGCAATGTTTGCCGGAATTCCACCGGATTTGCACCGCCTCCATTAACTTTCTCTTCCGCTGGATATCCATTGCTATTTCATTGGATTTCTGTCGCAATTGCACCGGCAAGATCTCAATGGCAGAGGCGACAACGACGATGTCTATGACGCTGAGATCGATGAGCTCCAGGACTTAATCGAAGGCGGATCCGTGAGGATAAGAGGCAGCAGAGGATGTAATTGGCGGCGGATCTTTGAGGAAAAGAGGTGACGGGTAGTAATGAGCTTCCATCGACGAGCAGCAGTGAGGAGTAGAGGCGATGAGCAGCATTGAGCTTCCGTCGACGAGCAGCAGTGAGGAGAAGAGGCAATGGGCAACAGAGCTTCCATCTGAATGTTAGATCCACGTGAATAACTAGGGAAGATGACGCGCTGACCAACACGTTCGTGTTTACTAGCGGTTGGAAAAATTTGGCGCATGGCCTTCACGCCCCCACAGGTAATTTTTTTTTAAATTTCATTAGTTGGTATTTAATTTGATTTTGAGAAGATGTTTTGTGATTTTTTTGTTGTTTTGTTATTTGTAGTTGATATTTCGTGATTTTTAGTTTTACATTTTGAATTTGATTATTAATTTGACAATTTTACCTTTTTTCATGTGTTATGATTTTCAGCTGATGTTTTCTTTTTTAGTTGATGTTTATGATTTTTAGTGACATTTTGAAATTGCTATAAAATTTGGCAATTTAATCTTTTGTCAATCTTTTATGATTTTCAGTTGGCATTTTGTTAATTTCAGTTGAGATTTTGGTGATATTAGTTGATGTTTTTAGTTTTTTTGATTATATAGGTTGATTTTGCAGTTTTATTTATTTTTTGTCGATGTTTTTTATTTTGTGGGTGCAGTTTAGGTTATAAAAGTTGATGTCGTATTGTCTCTTTTCTTATATTGATGTTTTTCATTTTTCAGGATGAGATTGAGGTGTTATGAGTTGGTGATATAGGTTGATATTTATAATTTTTTTAAAAAAAATCTCATGTCGATGTTCTTCATTTTCCGGTTGAGTTTTTGGTAATAGGAGTTGATGTTTGTAGTGCCTTTTTTGTATGTTGATGTTTTTCATTTTTTGGATGAGCTTCAGGTGTTATGAGTTGATGTTTGCAGCTTTTGGGGTGATATAGTTTGATATTTGTAGTTTTTTCAAAAAACAATTTTTGATATTTTATGATTTTTCGAGTGAATAATTGATACTCTTTAGGTATCGTATTTTTGTTGTTATTTTTTCTCTCATGTTGATATTTTTTATTTTAGGGGTGAGTTTTAGTTGATACGAGTCAAGGTTTTGTAGTTTTTTTTGGGTTACATGGGTTGATACCTTTTGGTTTTTTCTTTCATGTTAATGTTTTTCCATTTTCTCAGTGAGTTTTAGGTGATACGAGTTGATGTTTATAGTTTTGGATGAAATAGGTTGATTTTCTGTAGTATTTATTTTCTTATGTTGATGTTTTTCATTTTCGGGGTGAAGTTTAGGTGATAGGAATTGATGTTTTAAGGTTTTGGTTGATATTGGTTGATTTTTGTAGTTTTCTTTAAAAAATTGATAAGTGAAGCTTTGTTGATATTTTTTTGATTTTTAGTTGATGTTTTGTTAGTTGTAGTCAAAGTTTTTTTCAATTTTTTTGTTTATTTTTATTTGATTTTAAAAAATATTTGTTGTTGTTTATTTTTTATTGTAATTTTTAGTTGATATTTTATGATATTTTGTTGATATTCTGCTATTTTTTTCCGATGTTTATAATTTTCAATTTGATGATAATATTAATTTTTTTCATTTATAAAATATATTTATATATTTTTTTAAAAAAAATTGTGGATTGATGCTAGCGGAAAATGAAGGAAAAATTTGGAATAAAAAACCCGCAGAAAATATTAACGATAGGTCCCTGTAAATTTATTAGAGATAGGTCCTTGTAAAATTATCAGAGATAGGTCTGTGAGCTAGAATATAGTTAGAATGACATAAAGACCCCTGCCTAAAGTTTAGTTTGTTTCACATGAGACCATCTCACCAAACATTTAGTCAATAATTTTAATATTTTACATACACGTATTATTATAATTGTACTTATTATATTAGTGAGGTGTATGTAATTATTAAAAAAATGAAAAAGTATTTCATTTTGTTTTAAACGCCCGATAACAATAAGTTCCGACTTCTTTTATTAAATAATAAAAAACTAAATAAAATACACATTTAATTATCAATTTTAAATAATATTTAATTTCTTAAATTTATAATTTAATACATGCACTATTATTTATATAATAATTTATCATTATATTATTAACTTTTATTTTAAATATATTAGTATATAATATAATTATATAAATCAATCGGTTGGGTGTAAAAACAAATATCATAAGTTATAATCCATACACTTTGTTAATTGTATTTTCCTGTAAAATTTTAAACTCCTAATTCAAAATGATTTCATCAATTTTCATTGAGTATTAAATTTTATAATTTTTCTGGGATTAAATCCGGTAAAATTTACACTGTAAATAATAAAATGATTGGGCAAAATATATACGTGTGCAAGCAAGGGCTTTGATATGCGGGTTTGCATCCTGTATTGGAGATACTCTTAGTAGACTGCCAGAGTGAGCCTGTCACTTTTCCACCACAGCAAAATTTCCATAATAGGAATTCCAATCAAATTAAAATTTCAATCAAGTTTACATATAAAAATTACAATCAATTTAAATTTTCAATTAAATTCCTATAACAAAAATTTTAATCAATTTAAATTTCTAATCAAATTTATATCAATTCAACTACAATATAATTTTTTTAGTTATTTATAATATTAAAAATTTTATGCACTCCTACATTTCTTTAAAAAATATTAAAGTGATGATAATAATTTATGTAAAATTTAAAGATGATGTAAATTATTATAAAAACTTAAGTTTGAATTAAATATATATGTGTGTTGTTTTATTTTCAACATATATACTTATATAGTTATAAAACTTAGAATTACTAAAAATAAAATACACGTATGTATATGAATTTAATCTAGAATGAATGAAATAAAATAAAATACTTTAAATTTTATTGTGATAAACATGACATGTCAACGTTGAAGTTTCATTCACAATGCTTTCATTGGAGATAAAAAAATTGATAAACTCATGTTGGCAACTCTTTTATGCACGTCGCGATGAAGCCAAGTAATAGTTCGCCAAGTGGCCCTTGAAATCGTGGATGACGCTCGTTGCATTGGAGATACTTGTTAATATTAGAAATCAATCCTTTACTCCCAGGAAAAAACACAATCAATGATCAAAAAGAACAAAAGCACGAATTTTACGTGGAAAACTCAAACCGGAACAAACTGTAGAAATCAAATGATTCCAATCCACTAGATAATAGAAAGAGTTTACAATGTATCTTCTATCTCTCAACACACAATGTCTCTCCACATAAAATTCTATTCTCCCTAATTCACCACAAACTTTCTGTCACTCGGACATGGTGGCTATAGCACAAATAGATATATTTATACTAAAACCATACCATAATCCTAGATTTAATTCTATTGGGCCTAACTCTCCTAACCCATCTTGAAAAGAGACCTATAACTAAATTCTCATCATATGTGGACTTCGTGGAGTAATTCCAACATGCGAAAGTGTTAAACTTAATCATTCCTACGCACAAATATGCACAAAAACAATAAAATTATGTGCATGATGTGTGCAAATAGAGGATAAATATTTTTCCTATTATACCCGAGATTTTGTATACCTTAACTGAAATTAGAATGGATTATCTCTTCACCATATAATCATTTGAATTTCATTTAAAACATTACAATTGAAGTTATAATCTGACGACGTTTCTAATCATCTCCACCCGCTCAACCAATTCCAGCACCTGGAAACGACATTTTTTGGATATGAAGGGAAAGAAAATAAGAGTATAATAGTTGGATGACTTACAAATTTTCATAAAATTTTGTTGTTGAAAGATCAACCTGCAACTATCATAGTAGACAACCTCTATATCGCAACCTATGCAAAATTGTTTAGACGTCTCGATGGCTTAGACCCTAGCTTGAAGGTCAGCTCTTTAAATCTACAATATTTTCAGTCAACTGCAAAATCATAGGTCAAAATTGGTATGTGTTTTAATTCATTAAATAATTATTTCAATTGGGTATTTCTAGGCTAGAAATATAGTAGATTTGAATTAGAAAGTTACAATTCAGGAAAAATAACCAAAGTTTTAAAAATTTCTGAGATCTAGTTGTGTGCTAAGGTTGATATCATTTTTTTCAGTCCTGTAACTATGTGCTAGGTTCTCATGATTTGTTTAGTCGATTGGGGGATGATATCCTTGGGATTTTATTCCATCTAACGACTGAGAAATCTGTGAAAACTAGTGTACTCTTCACCAATGGGCGATATTTGGAGGCTTTATTTTTGTAGTATTTCAAAATTTTGAATTTTAATAACCTACTATGCTTGTGGAAATGATAAACATAGGATTCCTAAGTGCATATATGCACACAAATGAGAAAGTTGTGTGCATGATGCGTTCAAGATGTGTGCATATTAATAATATGTATTTCACTTGTTGTACATGAGATCTTTTATACCTAAACCTAATAACTATGAAAATCGTTAAACCTTGCTTCACATCGGAAGATGGGTTTTGCTTCACATTGACAAATAACAAATTTGGTTACTGATGGGTTATACTAACAAGGCAATACGTAATTGTTCTTGAATAACACCAACTCCCCCACATCTTTCATGTGCGTCAGGTGGGATGAAACCAGGTTCGCATAACCAGCTACAACATCTCCAAACTTTGATTCATAATACATGAAAATCATCGACCTATTTGTGCCCTTCTTTAGGTCAAACGAACCAATGGCTTCCAAAACCAGCTCAGGATATTGAGGAAAGGATGCAGGCTTCTTAACTTCAGTTTTTATAGGAGCAACACTGAGCTGTGTGAAAAACTAGAGCAATAAAAAAAGTTTAAATCTTTGGTGAAGAGACCATGAGGCCTATCTTGACACAATTTTGAAGTCAAGGGTTAAAAGAATCTTGAATTAACATGCATAATTTTTGCATTTAAAGTATAAGTCTATAGGTTGTTGTACTCGAGATCCTGTCCACGTATATTTGTAAAATATGATGGATGTCAAGTGCATATGTTCCAAATTTGTGATGTAAATGTTTCCAAAAAAATAATAATAACTCCTTTAGAAGATACAGCCACAACTAATTTTTACTACGGAGTTAACGTGCGTGATATGTACATGAATCGTAAGTTAAGGTGTATGATGCATGCGTATAAATTCTATGTTTATTAGTTGCACACGAGATCTTGTCTACCTAAATTTGGAAAATACAATAAATGTATTTGTGTTTTGAAAATTTTGATTTAAAATTTTCAAAAAATTACTTCTATTGAAGGTACAGTCAAAAGCAGTGCTCAACACAAATAAAAACTGCAGGATCCCACTCTACCAATTTAAACTAGCGTTTGAACTATCACTTCAAATGTATTATCATTAATTTTTTTAATTTTTGATTTTATGGATCTCAATATGGGATTGGAATTTGAGCACCCATTATATATTTTCGATTTATACTATTCCTTAGTTATACTTTTTAAAGAAAATAAATGAAACCCTCAAATCAAAATTTATAAGGGATTAGATCGTTATACTAGACCTTTTACTCAACATACTAGTTAGAATATTAATATTATGTGCATGGTACTAGCATTGATGAAAAGTCAAATGCATATATTTTCCTAAACATTTTGCATCTCCGTTGTCATCATTTTGTTGGAAAATTTCTAGATTTAGATAGGTTTGGGGTTGGATGACCATTTTTTCCCATATCTAATGGAATTGTATCCTTATGAGTGATGTTCTCATCTCTTTTTAGTACATTTGAAACTTATATTTGTAATATACTAAGCTTTTATGTAAGAATAATGGATGCTTTGTCGGTAAGAAAGTTAGGATGATGATTTATGAGTTATATCCTAAGTTTGTAATTTAATGTGTTTTTGGAAGGTCCTTTATGATCATGTTCATGATGGAAGATTTAAGAATGAAGATTCACAAGGAAAATAAGGGTTTACAAGGACAATACAATTTTGTAGAAGAAAAGTCCAGATTTGAGAAGGAAGGCCGACCGACCGGGTGGAGAAGATCGGACGCGCAGTCTGGGCGTCTGGGCGCCCCAAAATTCAAGGGGGGAAACGACCTCAACAAAATCACACATGGCCAGCCCCTGCTGAGGCGCACTCGCGCGGGCCCTGCTCCCATTTTGACTCTTTTTTTACCACAACTTGTACTATAAATATTCCTTATCTTCATGTTTAACCTTTCTCTTGGCCAAAAATCACCTTCCTCAAACCCTAGTTCTCCATTTTATTCATCTTTTCTGTCTCTTTGTTTATGTATGATATTGTCCATGAATGTTAGTATAATTCGTGTTAGCTAAAATTATCACTTGGGAGCAACTGATTAAACCTTCCAAACCCATATAGTGAGACTCTATTTTACTCTTTCATGAGCATTTTTTGTGAAGCATTTATTGTGCAATTAATGTTATGTTTATTTCATTTATGTTATGGGTTGTTTGATAATATGAAATGTTTGCTTGATTAAGTGCTAGAAGTGTTAGGATAGTGTACAATTTATTCTCACATTTGGAATGAAAATACAAGAAATTGAAATTATAATTTCTTGTGGTAAATGATGTTAATCTTTCCATATGAATATGTTAATGTTGTTTTTTTTCATATTTGTTCTAAGGTAGTAATAAAAGATTGAATCTTGAATGTTGTTTGTTCTAAGTTTAGTCTAATAAATGCTTTGTTTGGTTAAATGGCTAGGAATTTGGTTTAATGCTTGTATTTGTTATCAAATATATGGTTCTTTGTATCTAATGCCATTGATGAAATATCTTCAGGTGTTGTTTGTCTAAAGTACTTATCAATGAAGTTTACAAATGGTCGTTGAACGTCTTTGCAAATAACTAACTAAGAAGGTATGAATGTTGATCTTCAAATGGAAGTGATAACATTCCCCATATGCAATTAATGTGAATGAATCAGTGAATGTGTCTAGGATCTATAAGAGGATTCGAAGTGGGAATCAATTGTCCCCAAGGATTTGTTAATTGTGATTTTACCATCTTTTTTGTAACTTCTTTCATGATAGCATAATCTGTTCACTTTGATAATTGTGTTTTCTTTCAATTCATAACATAGAAAACCAACAAAAAACTCCCCTATTACATGCTTTCTTATATATATATATATATGTGTGTGTGTGTGTGTGTATATATGTATATAGTCTATTATTTACCCTCACATGTGTAAACTCCTAGGAAAATCCCTCTTGTTCATGGACAACCCCAACTTGCCATTATCTACTTAGTTGTAGTTAGGAAGCAATTAGGGCTTATAAATTGTATTTTTGAGAGGTACGACGACGACCTCCCACGCATATAGAGGATAAATATTTTTTTTCTATTATACCTAATATCTTGTCTACCGTAATGAAAAATTATGATAATTTTTCATATCATTTATTAAAATATCTATGTAGAGTCTCCCCAAAAATTATTCCTATGGAGAGAGTAGAGTCAAAAGCTAATCAAGAGACACCTAAATAATTAAGAATAATACTTCAAAAAAAAGATTGGATTATCTCTTAAATTTATAACATTTTATTTTTTAACTGTTTTGAACATTACAATTTAAGTTATAATCCCACGAGGATTCTAATTAATCATAACCACCTATCCAACCATTTGCGCACCTGCCAACAACGTATTTTTTGGATTTGAAGAAAAGTAAATTGGAGTTTGATTATTAGATATGCTTAAGTTTTCATAATATTTTTATAACCTTTTGTTGGTGAAAGGCCAATCTGTGGCTTTAATAGTAGACGACCTCTATATTGCAACTTCCGGGGGTTACGCCCTGGGTTGAACTTAAACTCCTCAAATCTACTATATTTTCAGTCGACTGTATAATTAAATGTCAAAAATGGTAATTGTTTTAATTTATTAAATTACCATTTTAATTTGGTGTTCTTAGGCTAGAAATTTAATTAATTCGATTTATGAAGTTACAACCAAAGGAAAATAACTGAGCTTTTAAATTTTTTGAGATCTAGCTGTGTACTAAGTTTAATCTCCATTTTCAGTCATGTAACTAGGAGCCATGTCCTCATGATTTGATCAGTTAATCGCGTGATGATATCCTCAATGTGATTTTATCCCGTCTAATAACTTGGAAAGCTGTGAAAACTAGAGTACTCTCAACTCGATGGGTGACATTATTGTCGCATACTCCTAAGCTTTGTTTATTTAGTATTCTAGTGTTGTAAAAAATTGATCAGTTTTTGACGAGCTTTAAAAGATAGTAAAGCGGTATTTATTAGAAATATTCAGCACAAAATAATACTAGCCATCATGAATGAATCTAAACTACTCTATTTGTCCCACCAGTTTTCACCAATTTATTTTTTGCCCAAATTATGTGGCAGAGGCTGGTTGTAAAAAAGTAGGGATAAATAGGGAGAGTAGTGGGTTCATTCTTAAAGTTGTTTAAGTTAAAAAGGACGTTGTGGGAATTCAAAAATATATTATTTCCCATTTTAACTAATTTTCAAAGTATGTCATTACTTGTGGGACAAACTAAAATAGAAAATATGTCAAAACTGATTGGACAGAGAGAGTAGTATATTAACTTCAATTATTTGAACTTAAAATATGCACAAGAGAAAAATACAGGTCCATATGGTCTGGACCAAAAAGTATTTGATTTTGGAAAAGACTGGACCAAAATCTTAAAATGTCAAACTGCAGCAGGTTGGGTGTGCGTGCAACAGGGCACCTAGACTGCACAGAAGGGCCGTGCACGAACTAAGTCGTGCGCCCACGATTTGCACGTCCATACACTAGCTTGCTGAGTTTATTTGTTAATTTGAATTTTTATCTTTATTATCTTATCAAATATGCATGTGTGTGTGGTAGATGATAGCATATCTAAAGAGGAGATAGTGGGGACTCCAGCTCCGCCAATCGTGAAATTTCAATTTCTTTCTCCATGTAAATTGGCCTTCAAAAAAATTCTTGTCAGTCACCATTATGTTACTACATGACCAATAATATCCATGATGCTATTACATCCATCTATCAACGACATATTTTTTGGATACGAAGAAAAAGAAAATTAGAGTTTGATAGTTGAATGGCTTATAACTTTACATATTTTATGCCAGTGAAAGAACAAGCTATGACTATCATTGTAGATGACCTATATATCACAACCTTTGGGGAACTATTTAGCCATTTCAATGGCTTACGCCATAGCTTAGAGATCAAATCTTTAAATCTACTATATTTTTTATTCAACTGCAAAATTAAATTTTAAAATTAGTATATGATTTAATTGATTAAACTACCATTTTGATTGGGTGTTCTTAGGATATAAATTGAATTTTCTAGAATTAGAAAACTACATATCGAGAAAAATGACTTAGGTTTTAAAATTTTCAAAGATCTAATTGTGTACTAAGTTTGATCTCCACTTTCAGTCTTGTAACAGGGAGCCAGGTCCTCAAGATTTGATCAGTCGATTGCCAAATGATATGCTCCTTGTGATTTTATCTCAATTAATGACAGTTAAATCTGTGAAAACTAGTGTACTCTTCATCCGATGGGCGATGCTGAGGTGGTGTACTCCTGAAGTTTGTTTTTATAGGATTTCAAGAATGTTACATGGTGGATTTTTTAAATGAAAATGCCTTTAATATACCAGTCTTGAATTGGTTAGGAACGAAGCCTAAATGATAACATCTCTTCGACCATGAACTGGACTGGTTAGGGGATATTTAGGAAAAGGACAGGATCAAAATAGTTCCACTGTTGGACTGGTCTAGACTGGTTGGACCGCAGTAAAGTATAATTTAATTTTTACATAAAATTTTAGTGTCGCATTTTTATCTTGAAATATAGTAAAGTATAAGATAATATAAAAATCCAGCACAAAATAATACCAGTCTTAATCAAAAAATCTAAATTAGTATGTTAACTTAATTTATTAAAATTTAAATACTAAATTTGACTAAAATACAGGTTCATCCTACTCGGACTAGAAATTTTTTATTTTTCACCAAATTGGAATCTTGAAATGTCAAATTACAGCTAGTTAGGCGCTCGTGCGATGGGGCACACGAACTGCACATAATTAGGGTCGTGAACATAATGTGTCATGCTCCCACGCTCCCTATGTTTGTGTGCTGGCTTGCTAAGTGTTTTTGTTTAATTTTGAACTTTTATCTCTATTATCTTATCAAATATATGTGTGTGTGTGTGGTTGATGATAGACGATCTAAAGAGGAGATGGTGGGGAATCCAGCTCGGCCAATCCTAAAATTTAAATTTCTTTCTCGGTGTATGTTGGCCTTCAAAAAATTTGCGTCGGTCTCCATGATATTATTACGTGGCCAATAGTTTCCATGATGTTATTACATCAACCTACCAACGATGTATTTTTTGGATACCAAGAAAAATAAAATTGGAGTTTTATAGTTAGATGGCTTTAGTTTTCCTTATTGTTTTGCGCTAAAAGATCAACCCACGAATTTCATAGTAGAAGACCTCTATATCGCTACCTATGAGGAACTGTTTAGGCATTTTAATGGATTAGGCCCTAGTTTGAAGGCCAAATCCTTAAATATACAATACTTCAAACAAGCGAAAATTAAAGGTCAAAATTGGTACGTGTTTTAATTGATTAAATTGCCATTTTAATGGTGTGTTTTTAGGCTAAAAATTTAATTGACTCGCATTAGAAAGTTACAACCCAAGAAAAATAACCGAGCTTTGAAACATTTCCGAGATCTTGTTGTGTACTAAGTTTGATCTCCATTTTAAGTCTTGTAAAAAAGAGCCAGGTCCTCATGAACCTATTAGTCAATTGCTCGATGATATGCTTTTCGTGATTTTATCCCGACTAGGGCTGAGAAAGTTGTGAAAACAAGTGTACTCTCCACATGATGGGCGATGTTGTGGTAACATACTCCTACACTTTATTTTTGTAGGATTTTGAGAATCGTACATGGAGGATTAGTAAATAGAGAGTCCTCTAATGTACCAGATAATAAGTGGTTAGAACCGAAACCTGAATGATAAAAAAATCTTGGATTGTGAACTAGAACGGTAAAGGGATAATTAGGACTGGGACATGATCAAAATAGTTCTAGTGTTGGACAGGTCCAAACCGGTTGTATACTTATATTTTTTTAATTAAAATTTTGTGTTGGAAAAAATTTGTATCCATTTTTATAATCTTTAAAAGATAGTAAACTATAAGTTATTACAAATATTTATCACAAAATAATGTTACCTGTAATGAATAAATCTAAACTATTATATTAACTTAATTTATTAGCATTTAAAATATATATAAGAGTGATAGAGTGATATACCGGTCCATCATGTCCGGATCAAAAAAATCCCATTTCGGTCCAGACTGGACTTGAATCTTGGAACGTCAAATTCCATCCGGTTGGGAGTCTGTGCGATTGAGTACATATAGTGCACATAAGGGCCATACACAAACTGTGTTGTGTTCCCAGTCTCCCACGATCAGCACTTGCTTGCGAAGTGTTTTTGTTTTATTTTGAACTTTTATTTTTATTATCTTATTACTGTATTACTAACACTCTAAAATGACTTTTACTTCTAATGATTATGTTCTTTATTAAATAGTCAAATCTAACAACATATTTTACCCAGAATATTAACGAACTCAAAAGCAACGAATTGATTTTCAATTAGCACCTGCCAATTGCTTTTCAAATAAGTAAACGACAATAAAAACACGACAATCACATATCTAATATTAACATAATAAGGCGGTTAATCGTCAAACATACCAAATGAAATAGAAAATGACAATTGTTCAAAAATCCATTAGGTTGAATTAGCCATATAATTTAAAATTACACAATATATTTTGTGATATTGTGTAAAACCTTGAGCATCCATAATATATAATCGATCTTTACAATTCCTTTGTTATACTTTTTGGAGAAAATATTTAAAACCCCTCAAATCAAAATTTATCCGAGATTAAATCGTGATGTTAAAATTTTTATTCCACAAACAAGTTAAAACTTTGGAAATATGTGCATGATGCGTGCCTATAGAGGATAAATATTTTGTCTATACCCACTATCTTGTCTACCTTAATTAAAAATTATGACAATTTTTCATGTCGTTTATAAAAATTTCTATGCAGAGAACAATTTTATATTTTTGTTCTTGTATATAAGATCTCATCTATCTGAAGTGGAGAACTGTGATCAATGTCATATATTTATAAATTTTTCAATGGTAATCATTGTTAAATATAATTGGGAGGTCGTCGCCGTACCTCTCAAAAATACTATTTTAAGCCCAATTTGCTTACTAAATACAACTAAGTAGATAGTTTGGCAAGTCGGGGTCGTCCACAAAGAAGAGGAATTTTCCTAAGGGTTCATACATATAGGAGTGGATATAAGCCTAGATAAAGATAG
>JAULKM010099164.1:0-10984 GCA_032355605.1 Rubia tinctorum
GGGTTATAAAATTTATAACTACTACACGTTGCATAATAAAACTTTAATATTGCAACAAAGACCTTTTACCTTTTATTTTTCTAATTAAACTCCGTCTTTCCATAAGTTTATGGAAGACCGTCTTTCCCAAGATTTTACCAATCTGAATAGTAAAAAATAACAAATTAATTGAGGCTCAAATAAAATAATAAAATTCACATCAAACTAATAGCATATGAACATCATATAAAAAAAATACATATCAAATTAAGATGGTAAACAATAAAGTACTTAACCAAAATAAAAATAATTACATATCAAATAAAATATGAAAATACACATCAAATAAAAATAGATAACATCAAATAAAAATATTAAAGTTCAACGTCTAGAATAGTTAAAACATCAAAAAAATTAAATATCTATTTAGAACAAAAAAAGAACACATAAAATTAAAAAAAATGAAACATCAAAAAATTAAAAAAAATCAAATATGAATAGCTAAACATCAAATAAAAATACACATGAATTTTAAAACATAAAAATGTGACACTAATATGAAAAAATAAATTATCACTATTAAATTATATTAAAAAATCATTTTAATCTATTAAAAAATTAAGGATCATTAAATAAAAATATAATATTTTAAAAATGAAAACATCAATATTAACTTTTAAAATGACACACTGAAAAACTAAAACATCAGTCAAAATGAAAGTATAAATTAAAATAAAAAATGAGGATGATAAAATATCGTTTACTAGTTTTAACATGTATTAAATGTAAAAATTTAAAGTGTAAAAACAACTTTTGACTTTTAAAGATCAATAATGATAAAGATAGCGAAAATTTATAGTGAAATCACACAGTGATTGATGTGGCAATAATGAAAAAAATGTATCACTAATTAGTCAAAATATTTTAGGATGATGATTAATGATTTAGTCTTGAGTTAAGTGGTAAAATGACCCTATGTTTTGTTCGAAAGTGTCAACCTAACCCTGTAAAATGTGAAAGTGCAATTCTAACCCTAACTTTTGAACGAAAGTGCCAATCTAACTTTGTCAACCTGAAATTGGCCGGAATTCATTAAATTGACCATTATACCCCTGTAAAAAATTAAAATTAAAAATACTTGAAATGAATATTATATCCCCGTGTTTTGAACCAAAAAGTTTTATCCTTTTGGCTTTATTCGTTTTTGCTAGTTTTCTTTATCCCTTTTTTACTCCATTTACACTTGAAATGTTGTTTTTCTTTATCTATCCTTTTTTGCTCTGTTTTTCCTTTTTTTAACTTTGACAAACTCGTCATGCCTAACTCTTCTTCCACCGACTTGAAAAATTCTTCTGAGAAACCAGCACAAACAGCGCCTCCGCAATCCCGTCTCTTTCTCAGTCGCAAATCTAAACACATGTGCCCTTACAAAACCTAGTTAATCCTAACACTGAAGCCCTCACAATTCCTAATGATCCTCTCTTCTCAGTCGTGAATTAGTGGTAGGGGTTGGTGCGTCAACGGGGCTATGGTGGTGGGGCGGAGGAACTAGAATTGGCGCTAGGGGTTAGGGCGGGGCGATTTGTATCAGATGAGGAAGGGGAGGCGCTCGGAGTTCGAATCGGATATGGGGTTGGGGCGGGGAAAGGTGGGGCAGGGCGGAGTTGTGGTTCAAATCGTTGCCGAGGTTGGGAATCAAAGCAGTGGGGGAGTGGGATCCAGTGGCGTAAAAGTGGTGACGGAGGAGCGGGATATAGTGGCGGGCTGGGCTGGTGAGGAGGGAGAGATGGTTGGCGGGTTCGGAGGAGGAGAGAGATAGTGGTGGGCGGCAGGGTTGGGTGAGGAGGAGGGGGAGATATTGGTGGTGGTGCTAGGGTTTAGGAAAAGCTGATGGGCGGCAGGGAAGGGTGAGGAGGAGAGTAGATGGTGGTGGTTGTCGGTGCTGGAAGGTTGAGGTTGTGGTGGCAGAGCGACGGTGGAGTGGGATTTAGTGGTGTAGTTGTGAAACTCCAGATTCCGGCGACGGGGAGCGGTGGGATAGCGGGGGGCGCAGCTGGGCAGCGGCAACTCTGGTTGTTGGAGATGATGAAGAATAAAAATTTAGGGGTGTTTTTGACATTAATTTTTTTGGTTTAAGACTATGGGTAATTTAGTATTTTCAATTTGGTTATTGTTGGGAAATACCTAGTCAATTTTGGAATAGAGGAAAAATGTTATATCGGCACATTTGATGCAAAGGTTAGGGTTATAATTGCACTTTCACATTATATAGGGTTATAGTGGCACTTTAAAAAAATAATAGGGTTATATTTGTATTTTACCCTTTAGCCTTTTACGAACATCCACTTCATTACTATAAGTTTCACTATAAATTTTCACTCTCCCTTTCATCAGTCTTTTAAGATTAATTTTAAAACATGTGATTTTAGTGGGGGAAAAGAACTTTTAAAAAAATCACAAAATTTGATTGGAACAAGTACCGGTAATGAAACACCAAATATGATAGTAAAAGGGAGCGCATTATGAAAAAATGTGGAGACAAATTGACCTGCAAATTTCTCCAACTAATTAAACATCAGGATAAATTAAACAAAAACCTAACATTCTAAAACAAGAAAGATCATTATTAATTTTAAATCGACTCGATGAAAAACGGACACATCAACAAAGTTAAAGAATAATTGAAATTTTATAAATAAAAATAAATAAAATATCACTAAATAGTGTTAATATTTATAAAGCGCCAAAAAATTTAACATGTAAACACAAGATTTACCTTGAAAGATAGAAATTTAACTTTGAACCACATGATTTTAATGGAAAAAAAGTCTGAAGAAATATCACAAGATTTGGTTGAAACATCATGTTAAGAGTTAAAATCCCACAAGGTATCTATTAGCCCGAGAAGATAGGCAATAAAAACAACGTAAAGAAAATAAAGGAAATAATGAACACAAGGATTTACGAGGTTTGGTCAAATTGACCTACATCCACAGCTTGAGACCGGAAGCTTCAGTATGCGTGGAAAAATATTATAAGGATTTACCTACCACCTATAAAGGACTTATGTGGCAAAATATAAAAAAGGCTTTGGTTTCTACAACTACAAAGGAGAGGTAAAGGGAGAAGAAAGCTGGTAGCAAAGGACTGCTATCCTTGAGGAGTCTTTGAACTACTAAATTCATCTCTTATTTATACTACTCCAAGTTCACCAATGACCAAGAGCACTTAAACAAAACTTATCCCAATATCCCAAGAATTGAGAAAATGTCCAGAATGGTACTCATTTTAAAGTGAAATTCATAATTTGGTACCCGAATTTTAAAATTCTTCAGAAAAGATACCCATTTTTTCATTAATGTTCTGAAAAGGTGCTTTCTAGTTAAAAGTGGGTACCATTGTGGCACAATTTTGATCCAAATTGGTATGCATTTTTTGCTGAAAGGTACCCTTTTGAGATATAAATGAAAAACTGGGTACCTTTAAAGGACAAATTTAAAATTTGGATACCAAACTGTGAATTTAGATTTAAAATGGGTATCATTTTTGACAATTTCTCCCCAAGAAATCATCCTTCTTGTTTCTAGCATGTATTGTGAACATTGAAATTATATATTTCTTGCCAAAAACACATGATGGTTGAACCCCAATAGTCAAAGAAATAATGCTTCAACTTGCTAAGCATAAGATGAGAATATTGTTGAAATTTAATGCTTTGCATGCTTGTCATTGCTATCCTCCAAAAAAGTGAATGTTCATGGACAAATGGGTGAAGACTATTATTTCTTCACAAATATCCACCTTGGTTTGAACCCCAAAAGTAACAACTTAGTCAATCTCCTCCGGGATAGCACTAATGGGCCGAATCACCAATTATGAACACCAATCAATTCCAAGCATTGCTTGAACTTGAAATAGAGAAAAACCTGCGTGAACATATCAACAGGATTATCCTTTGTATTGATTTTCTTAACAAGGACCTTATTTGTGCAATGGTATCACAAATGAAATGATACTTGATATTAATATGCTTCATCCTCTCATGATACATTTGATCTTTTATCAAGTAAATTGCACTTTGACTATCACAGTGAATGATAATAACCCTTCATTGTAGAGTTAATTCACTGAAGAGACCTCTCAACCATATAACTTCTTTGATAGCCTCTGTGACTGTCTTATATTCTGCCTCAGTAGTAGATAAAGCAACTACATGTTTTAGAGTAGCTTTCCAGCTAATTGCACAACCTCCAATTCAAAATACATAACCTATAATAGACCTGCGCTTATCGAGATCGCTAGCAAAGTCTGAATCTACAAAACCAACCAGAGTGTTGTTGGTTCTACCAAACTCCAAACACGTATTCAAAGTACCCTTTAAGTATCAGAGAATCCACTTCACGGCCTGCCAGTGTGCTTTGCCCGGATTGGCCATATACTTGCTAACAATACTAACAGCTTATGAGATATCAAGACGAGTCCAAACCATTGCATACATAATACTTCCAACTGCATTTGAATAAGGAACTTTAGCCATATAATCTTCTTCTTCTTCCTCTGTTTTTTGTGATTGGGCTGCAAATAGCCTGGAATGGCTACCAAGAGGAGTGCTAACTGATTTCATCATGCACACCAAATCGCTCCAAAATATTTTTAAGGTAACTCTTCTGGGTCGGGTACAATTTTTCAACTCCTCGATCTCTTCTTATCTTTATACCAAGAATCTTTTTAGCTGCACCCAAATATTTCATCTCAAATTCACTATTCAACAAGGTCTTCAATTCATGAATTTTTGCAATATTTTTAGCCGCAATGAGCATGTCATCAACATATAATAGCAAATAAATGAATGAGTTATCTTGTAACTTCCAGAAGTAAACACAACCATCATACATGCTCTTGGAGAAACCATAGCCCAACCTAAATGAATCAAACCTCTTATACCATTCTTTAATCCATACAAGGATTTCTTCAACAAGCAAACCCGGTCTTCCTTACCTTGAACTTCAAAACCTCCATGTTGACTCATATAGATATGCTCATCTAATTCACCATGCAAGAAAGTTGTCTTGCCATCTAGCTGTTTTAAGTCCAATTGAAACATGGAAACCAAATCAAGCAATACACGAATAGAGCTATGTTTCACAACAGGTGAGAAAGCATCATTGAAATCTACACCTTGTACCTGGTTGTAGCCCTTTAAGATCAATCGTGCTTTGTACCTTACATTATCAACACATGAAGTATCTGCATGTCTCTTGAAAACCTATTTGCACTAAACAATTTTCTTTCCTTTTGGTGGTATCACAAGATCTCATGTTCCATTCTTGTGTAAAGATTCCATCTCTTCATTCATAGCCACTAACCATTTATCTCAATAAAAATACCCAATAAGCATTAGCTCTCCCTGAAAAGAAGGTGATCCAGTCGCACCTTCCAGAACGGCTACCTTGTTACAAGTTCACTCCAGTTACTAGCCCTACCTTCGGCATCCCCCTCCCACATGAAACTGCCTCTGAATATGTGGAAGGTTCCTAGTCTTCGCCTGTTTTCTGTGCCACTGATAAAGCACATGCAACCAAATTTGCATACCTCAATGTTGGTCAAATATCTCGTCTCGATCTACTCTTGCAATGGAATAATCCTCATCTCCTGGTTGATCACCAACAAGTTCATGATTAGATTTTTCAACCTCTTATTGCGTTGGGTTTCTCCTGGAAGAACAACTGATCTCTAAATCCACCTGCTTTTGTTCACTATCTTCTTTATCTGAATCACAAGGATTACAAGACTTTTTTCCAGGATGTAACATATAAGATTCATCAAATGTAACATCTCTGCTAATTACAAACTTGGGTGATTTAGGATCATGATACCACAGTCTATACCCTTTCACCCCAGAAGCATAACCGAGGAAAATACATTTCTTAGCCTTAGGCTCTAGCTTTCCCTAGTTAACATGGATATATGCTGGACACCCAAATATTCTTAAATTAGAGTAATCAGCAGGAGTACCTGACCAAACTTCCTCCAGAGTCTTGAAATGAAGAGATGCACATGGAAAGTGGTTGACGATGTGACAAGTCGTAGAGATGGCTTATGCCCAAAAGTCTAATTTCAACTTGGCATTTGAGATCATACACCGAGCTCTTTCCAAAAGAGTATGATTCATCCGCTCAGCTACACCATTTTGTTGAGGTGTCATTCTAACAGTACAGTGTCGAGCTATTCCTTCATTCTTGCAGAACTCATTGAATTCATTTCCACAAAATTCCAATCCATTATATGTCCACAGTCGCTTAATTTTTTTCCCTGTTTGTTTTTCAATCAAAGTCTTCCATTGTTTAAATGTCAGGAAAATATCACTTTTAAACTTCAAAAAATATACCCAAACTTTTCTTGAATAATCATCAATAAAATTAAGTATATATCTTGCACCACCCTTAGAAGGAACACGAGAGGGCCCCCAAAGATCAGAATGAATGTAATCCAAAGTACATTTGTTTTATAAACTGCATGTGAACAAAAGCTAACTCTTTTCTGCTTTCCAAAAATACAGTGTTCACAAGAGTCCAACTTACCAGTACTTTGACCACAAAGTAGACCTCTCTTTTTCTTAACACCGTCAAGCCTTTCTCGCCCATATGTCCCGATCGCATATGCCACAACTTGGTGATGTCTTCATCTGAGGAAGTTGAGACTGCCATTGTCCTAGTAATTGTAGATCCCTTCAAAACATACAAAGTGCCAACTTTGCAAGCCTTCATTAGCACAAGAGCACCTTTACAGATTTTCACCATCACTTGAATATCTGTATCTAAGAGCATCAAGAGTGCCAAGAGAGATGAGATTTTTCTTTAAGTCAGGAACATGCCTAACATTGGTGAGTGTCCTAATAATGCCATCGTACATATTGATTTGAATTGTTCCTCTACCAATAACCTTACAAGGAGCATTATTACCAATCAAAACTTTCTACCATCTCATTCTTCATAAGTGGAAAAATACCCTCCATCATAACTCATATGGTAAGAACAGCCTGAATCTAAGAGTCACTCACTAGAAGACCTTGATTTTTTATCCATGGCCACAAATATGATTCCATCACTCTCATCTTCTGCTACACTTGCTTTAGCAGCATTGTTGCTATTCTGCTCATTTTTATATTTTTCTTTATTTTTTTATTTAAAACAGTCAGCCTTAATGTGTCTTTTTTTTCTTGCCATAGTTGAAAATTTTATTTCTGTATCTAAACTCTGACCTCCCTTTGGATCTACCACCTTCAAAATCTCTATTTTCACCTCTACCCCTAACAAACAAACCCTCAGCATGAGTTCCACTCGATTCCCCCGTAATATCCATATCAATCTGCTCTTTAGATTTTAATGCAGAGTTTATAGTATTGTATGAGACCGACTCTTTCTAAGAAATCATAGTATCTCGAAAATACTTAAAGGACTGGGGAAGGGAACATAATATTAAAATGTCTTGATCTTCTTCATCAAGTTTAGCATCTACATTCTCCAAATCCAAAATGATGGAATCAAATTTATCATGATGTGAGAGAATAGACGTACATTCCACCATTTTCAACATGTACAAGTTTTGTTTCAAATAGAGGCGATTCTCCATTGTCTTCTTCATGTATGTAGATTTCAACTAATCACACATACCTTTGGAAGTTCTCTCACTAGCAACTTCCTGCAACCTCATTAGAGAGATTCAAAATAATGGCCGATCTAGCCTTCTTGTCTAGATCACCAAAATCTTCCGGCGACATGTCCGCTGGCCTTTCCTCAACTCCTTTAAAGGCTAGCTCGCATCCATCCTGGATTAGAATGACTTCCATCTTGAGTTGCTACATACCAAAGTTCACACTTCGGTCGAACTTTTCAATAGAAGTCCTTGTTACCGCCATGGTGGCTAATAGATAAAAAAAATGAGATATGACTCTGATACCAATTTGTTAAGAATATGAATCCCACAAGGTATCTATTAACCCGAAAAGATGGATAACAAAGACAACATAAAGAAAATAAAGGAAATAATGAACACAAGGATTTATGTGGTTCAGTCAAATTGACCTACATTAACGGCCGGAGGAGATCGGAAGATTCACTATATGTGGAGAAAGTATTACAAGGTTTTGCCTATCGCCTATGAAGGGATTATGTGGCAAAATATAAAGAAGAGGGTTAGGGTTTTGACTTCTACAGCTACAAAGGAGAGCCAAGGGGAGAAGAAAGCAAGTAGCAAAGGAATGCTATGCATGAGGTGTGTTTGAAACTACTAAATTCATCCCCTATTTATACTACTCCAAGTTCACCGAGGGCCAAGGGCTCTCAAACAAAACTTATCCCAAGAAATCCTCCTTCTTGCTTCAAGCATGGATTGTGAACATTGAATCCAAATATTTCTTGCCAAAAGACCATGATAGTTGAACCTCAATCGTCAAAGAAATCATGCTTCAACTTGCTAAGCAGGGAATGAGAATAGTGTTGCAATTTAACATTTTCCAAGCTTATCTTTGCTATTTTCCAAAGATGTGAATGTTCATGGACAATTGGGTGAAAACCATTAATTCTTCCCAACTTACTATAAGATAATATTAATTTAGCAGAATGCAAGTCTTTACCAGGCGAATGTGGCACCCTAGAATTCAACAAATGAGCAATACTATAACTTTTGCAATACTCCAAGTTCAGTGTTTAAATACAAATCAGTGTTTGTATATTATCAGTGTTTAAATATTAATTAATCCACATGTTATAATTTAGTTAGGTTATGTGTTTTAATGACGGTCATAAATGAGTGTCAGCATAAAAAATCTAAATATACTTACAATTCTATATAATGCGATTCACGATATCATAATATATATTTTTATAATACTTTTTTATATGAAAATCTTATTTATGTAATACTAGTATTTTAATTACGAATATCTGTGTCACCTCGACGTGACATGAACGTGAAGGGGTCGTTCCTTTTGGATTTCCTTCTTGATCATTAACAACCACAGTGTTGTCATCATATCATATTATCTTACCGTTGTTACATTTGAGTTCTTTACAGGTACGCACAATTACATCTCTTAGCACTTCTGATCTTTTTAGGGCTGTCCTTTTTTATCTTATTTCAAATGATTTTGCACATTTAAAATCGAATTTCTGTAGAATTCTAAATTTATATAATGTCTCTGTTTTCACTGTTAGTTTTTTGATAACTTTTCTTTTTTCCTTTGAAAAAAATTGAGATGATAACATTCTCTTCACTATAATAGCCTTATACTCCCTCCGTCCCAGTAGAATTGTCTACCTTACTTTTTCACGATTTTCAATTATCATGTTTGACTGTCAATATCTCTAACTACATATACCAATTATAAATCCATATATTATTTTTCGATTTAATTTCAACACGCTTAGCTAGCTAGAAAAGAAATTCACCAATTTGGAAGAAAATCAGGCAACGGAAAATCCAGATAGAAACGCATTAATATTATATAATTTCACGAATTAATTATACATAAAATCCTTTTGTCTCAATATTAAGCCGCCACTACAATCAACAGTTCAACATCACTCTGAATATTCGTTACAAAAAAAAAACTTGTTCGACTCTACCCATAGACTTTA
Source organism: Rubia tinctorum (assembly GCA_032355605.1). Taxonomy (NCBI): domain Eukaryota; kingdom Viridiplantae; phylum Streptophyta; class Magnoliopsida; order Gentianales; family Rubiaceae; genus Rubia; species Rubia tinctorum. The sequence continues at coordinate 9,618 of JAULKM010099164.1, forward strand.
ATATATTCTTGTGACGTTACTACTCAACATGAAAACCTGAAACATGGCTGCCGTTAATGGATGCTTGCCCACCGTGTTCATGGCAAGCTTGTTCATCTTCATCCTCGCGCTTCTTTTCCTCTCAAACAATCTCGGAACAAGCTATGTCAACCTCTCCCCCGCCATTTCCTCCGGCGGTGAAGATTTCCCGACCGGCCTGAACCACCTCGCCTTTGGCCTCCAGGGCTCCGAGAAGACCTACCACTTCCGGCGCCACTACGTGGAGTCGTGGTGGCGCGTGGGGAAGACCCGTGGCTATGTGTACCTCGACCGGGAACCCGAGGGCGACCTAATTCCGTGGCCGAAAGCATCCCCGCCTTACAAACTCAACGACAACATCACTGACCTTGTGTTGGAGATCAATCCGAATAATGCCCTAATGCCGAGGATGGTTCACGGCATCCTCGAGCTTTTCCGGGAGGAGCACGCCGGGATGCGATGGCTGATCATGGGGGACGACGACACAGTGTTCTTTTTGGACAACCTGGTCCATTTCCTTAACGGATTGGATCATCGGAAGCTTTACTACATCGGATATCCGTCGGAATTCGTGCTTTCGAACCACTGTTATAGCTTCAACCAGGCGTTTGGCGGCGGCGGGATTATTCCGAGCTCGCCCTTGGCGAAGGCGCTGGTGAACGACATGGATCGCTGTCTGCGAATGTATTCGAACATGTCGGCGGATCAGATGACAATGGCATGTTTGGCCGACATCGGAGTTGATCTTACTCCCCATAAGGGTACTCATCAGGTGAGTCGATTTCATTTGTTTTTTATTTTCAATATTGGAGACTTGATTAATTGCATGTTTCGAGTTTATTGAGGTTTAAGGAACTTAGAATTGGTAATTTAAATTGCATGTTTGAAATTCATTAGGGGGAAACAGAAAGTGGAAATGAAAGATTTAGTTTAATGGTACTGATTTTGAAGGAAAATTTATTTTGGAACGTGACTATTTTCTGGGAATGAGAGTGGTTTGTTTAGCTTTGCATCTATTTATGAATTATTTTCTGTTTTTTTCTCTGTGTGACACCGCATGAGTGAAACACTTTCTAAATTATTGTATTTTATGAAATTGGGAGAAGAAAAAGATAATATCCATTATTCAAAGAAAAAAACGATTTAATTTTTTTCCTTTTTTGTCATTCTGAGTTTGCTAATTTTGACCAAGAGTTTAATTGAAAACTGGTGATATATATTGAGAATAAAAACCAGTGAAGAACGAAGTTTATAGATGGAATCACTACGTGATACTCCCTCCGTCCCAACAGAATTGGCCACTTTACTTTTTCAAAGTCAAATTTCATAAATTTTGACTGTAAATATAT
>JAULKM010099165.1:0-10982 GCA_032355605.1 Rubia tinctorum
ATCTACTTAGTTGTATTTAGTAAGCATATTGGGCTTAAAAATAGTATCTTTGAGAGGTACATCGATGACCTCCCAAATTTTGGCGCCGTTGCCGGGGAGTATTTTGTCTTCTTGTTGGGTTTGGTCAAAGGTCAATGTGAAAGTCGTGATTTAGGAGTGACAGTTATGGACGATTGTTGATTCTTTGGTTAGATTAAGCTAAGGGATTTAAATAAATCAGGATTGAACGATATGGTAGTGATCCGACCACATACTGTCGGACATCGGTTATTAATCCAGTTAGGGTTGTAGTCTAATTCTGAAATTCATATCACGTGTCTACAGTAAACTAGTTTGAATAAAATTCCAGGGGGTAATTATTGAGATACTAATGCTCTCTGTCGTAATAATATACACCATTGTAGTTGGTGTTCCTGATGGAGGTCCCGGTGAGTCATGCTACTCCCTTGTTTAATTTATTGCGTGATATTGGGTTTATGAACCACATGAGTGAGGCCTAGAAGGAGTTAGTGATAGCTCTTCAATATCTAGAACCGGTGGAGTTGAGAGTTTGACAAGGAGAAAGAACTGGGATATTAGTCATCGTGGGAGTTTTCGATGAATCAATATCCCCATATCGGGTAATAGGACATATAATAGTTTAAAGAAAAGTGCAAATCTAACCCTACCTAATTCACATAAATACAAATATAACCTTTTGATAATTGAAAGTTCAAATATAACCCTTTCCGGGAGATTTAGGTCAGAATTGGGTGAAAAGTTAATTTACCCCCTTACTTTAAAAAAATATAAATAGTAAATTTACTACGATACCCCCAACGTTTATTTTCTTAAAAATCAGAACCCTAACCCCCCATAGCTTCAATTCGAGTCCATGGCATTCGACGATGCTAAGTTTTCTGGGGGTGTGGGTTTATGTGGCGGGCGTGGTCTTAGGGGCTGCGAGGCTAGGTTTTAGGTCTAGCAGGGAAAGATTTTTACGGCGAAGGTTGTTACGGGGCAGGCAGCATAGGAGGCGGGTTGACGGGGCTAGATTTTTAACGGGAGATGGTGGTGGTGGACGGGGTTGGGCGGCGGAGAAGGAGTTGTAGAATTGGATGGAGATGGCGCGCAGATAGAGATGGTCAGGGAAGATGAAGAATAGGGATAGCGTGGCGCTGTGGAGCAAACGGTGAAGCGCGATGAAGTGGAGCACGATAAAGTGGAGCATGATAATCCGATACTGTTCGCCAGAGTGACCATATTGAAGTTGTTTTTGGGGTTAGGAGAGCCGGCGGTATGGAAAACTGATTTTCAGTGAAGCTTCTCCTGGGTGTAGAATTGGAAATTGAGTTTCTGCATTTAGAAGAAAGTGAGGAAGGGGATGGGTTAAAGGAAATGGAAGGAGGGGATGGGTGGCAGACCGGTGATGGGATGGCTAGAGGGGATGGGTGGCCCAGTCGAAGCGATGGTGGCAGTGAAGGAGGTAGAGCAGTGATGGCGGCGAAGGAGGTGGAGTAGTGGCGGTGGGGGAAAGGGCATTTTTGTCTTTCAAATTTTGTATTAGGCTGAAAGGGTATTTTGGTCATTTCTGGTCGATCAATGGCCGCAAATGGACAATCAATGCCGGAATACAGTCTTTAGAGTTATATTTACACATATGTAAAGTAGTTAGGGTCAGTTTTGCACCAAAATTATCTCAGGGTTATATGTGCACTCACTGAAGTATATAGGGTTATATTTGCATATATCCCAATAGTTTATTATTATTACATGAATAAGAGTCGAGGATCATTATCTATATATCAATTATGTGATGGAAAGTCCCCCAAGGTATTTCTCATAATATCTATCTTGTGTTTTAGTTTATGCTCGTAATTTATAGCTTTCTAAACAAAAAGCCCCCATGTTTTCTACTCTGGACACACATATGGGTGATGCCTTTGTGTGAACTTTGTGAATATATCTTTTAAACCTGTAGATCTATGTGGACTAAATCGTATCTTACTACTATCTACTTTTTAGAAGTTAGAAATGAGTAAGGGAGCAACACCATAAGTCTCTATCTTTGATCGTAGTTTGTAAGTTTTTAACGAAGCTTACAGACCACATCAATGAAACTGGTATACACTTAGCCTGCAACACCCAACATAAGAACTAACCCACAACAACCAAGTTTTGTAACTAACCGGAAGCGAACTAAGTCCACCTCACTAGAAAATAGCTAGTCACCTTGATGGCAAATAGCCAGCCCCTAACAAATAGGCAGTCTAAAAAAGGCGCAGAAGCACCTCTCATCATGACCTCTACAAGGCCACTATATAGAAAAGGGAAAAACACCACACAAGCCACAATTGCCCAATTAAGGCCTATAAATAAAGACCCAAAACACTAGACGAGGGTAAGAAACCTTTCACATATTTTTACAATGGAGACTTCGATATTGAGTAGGTCATCAGAGCTTGCTCCCCGGGGATACACCCATGGACTATATTAATTGTTTTTTCAAGGGTAGAGCTCACCACACCAATTCTAAGGCCTATCATCACCTGAAAAGATGCCTCCACATTAGTGGCACCATCTGTGGGAACAATTTTCTCTTTCTAGGTTTTGATGGTTCTTGGGAATGGTCATAAATCACCCCAAGACCACCATCCACTTATAAAATTAATGAATAACACTTTGGAGTAATTCTGGAACTAATAATAAAGCAACAAGTGAAATGGAGCAAGAAAAAACACGCATAACAAATAGTTCGATAACAAACCAGCTAGAATAGGCATGAAAAGACCATGATGATGGAATAATCGCAAGCCCTCAAGGTAAAGGAAAGGAACTAGAATACGAAGCCAGGGATAAGCAAAGGGGTTATAACCCAAGTCGGAACCACCACCCAACCAAAGGATACGCAGAAACTAACCCACCAAACGAGGTTGATATACAGCAACACGTAGCACAAAAAAATGATAAACACCATATTCTCGTACCACACACAAGAACGGAGGATCGTCACACCCAACTAAGAACCCAATCTGCACGAACAACTCACTTAAGTAAAGCCAAGGAAGTCAACATCTGGATGCTGCAATAAGTCACAACACACCATAGAAGAACAATAATAGAGGTTGCGCTTCCACACAACAACCATCTTGTATGTGTATAAACTTATACAGTATTTAGAGAACTATGGAACACCCACCCCCTTACATTAGGTGAAGTATTTATAAGTATTGCTTGGAAATGGAAATAGGCACAAAATACATAAAAATTAATGATGGGATATCCAAAAAAGTTAGGCCCACATCAGCCACTCAAGCTAGAAATGAACGTCGATAACAACGATGCAATGCTTCTAAAGTGACACTTTTAAGGAAAATACAAAAATCCTAAAACATTTCTTCTGTAAGATCAGAAAAATATATTTCAAAATCTTTAAACCTATAAAAAAAAACTAAGGATCACAAAAATAGTTCCATTCCTTAAAAATACAAACTCCTAAAAATTGCAAATTTATTACACTAAAAACTACTTAAGTCCCAAGCTATTTGTTAGGAAGGCCACACCAGTATGAATAAAATAATAGCTTATTCTCCCCCTTCATTATTCTATAATTATTTCTCCCAGTGATGAGGTTACATCCTCCTAATATAGTAAGGTAAAACATGACAGTGAGAATAACGAGATCATTCCACTTACATGCAAAACCTACCATCGAGAAATACAGGCAGCAGATTTGTAAACATTCCCACCGCCTGCACTGCACATCTTCTTCCCCCGGCCATGGATCATAGAAGCCTTGGGAACTAATCCCATGTGAGTTCTTCCTTGCACCCATATTAACGGGCTTCCGAGATGACGTCAGGACAACATTATCAATGCCTCTTCCACCTTCTATAATCCCATGCACTGATCCTGCCCAAAATACACATAATTTTTTTTATCAAAATGCAACATAATAGTCATTAACAAATTAACACATAAGAAAAATACTTACGGAAAATATCAATGGCTTAATGCCAACTTATAAAAAACTGTGCTTGCACCAAATAGTAGATAGAATTGGGCCTTGAAAGAGACCCAAAAGGGCAACTAAACCCTAGATGGCTGCTAGGCGTGAGCCGTGCAATAACACACGGCCCGTGTGGCACTACCAATGCAATAATATACGGGCTGCCAGCTGGGTGCTAATCCTCCGATCTTCTGAGTGCACGACCATGAATATCTTTGCTGGCCACCAGTTGGGAATATCTTATGAGTGTTTGAATGACATGAGCTGTGTGTTTCCTCATGGGCCATCGAATGGAAGCTTTATTTTATCTTCTTAGTGGCACAAACCTTGTAAAACCTTCCGAGATGTTGGTTGGAAGTCGATTTCTGGGAAACTAATGGCACAATCGTGCAAATTTTCACATCCTGTGGGCTGGTCTTAGGATTTTTATCTTCAAGAGACACATGTCATACAATATGGCATATACCGTACTGCATACTTAGTCGCACGAGATAGTTGAATGAATAGGATGTGCAGTTCTCAGTGGCTTATGCCGTGATACCTTGGCACCATCTAGTTTGGCTGGCACGAACCGTGCAATACAACATAGCCATTCTAGTCTTCACTTGTTTTAGCTTAGACTCATTCTCTTCTTCGCTTAGTTCCATCTACTACCACGTTTTGACTCGTGGCGTTCAGTCTACTACCATTATTGCAAATGACCTTCTACTATCTTCTACCACCCTTGCAGATAGCGTTCTACAATCTACGTAGAAGTGCTCACGAGCAATCTACTAATATCACAAAAATAGAATCTAGACGCTCATGAGAACAGTGTGTCCGCTGGGTTTACTAACTGTATAGAAATAGGGATTTAGATAAGAAAACCAACAATGGTCATCTAAACACTTTGTAATGTAAACCTAACAAAACCTAGAAATCAACCAACTGAAACATAATAATAAACCTGTCAAATGGAATGGCTAACACGTACTTTTAGGTGCAGACCATACTTTACAAAAACACATCGACATAATTTTCGATAAGGGCATTCAACCTTTCTTTCGTGTCTCCCAGGATCTATTTCCCTACAACCACCGTTCCTGAGGATAAAAAGGAAGTTGTTCAGTGTCCACATGGACAACCTCTAAATGAACTGAAGCCACTCCCTTTATCTTTCTAGCCTTCTTCAAGGCGGTTAACATACAACACTTAGCCATCACTTGGCACCCTTGATGGAAGCTACACTTCTATCAGTGGGGAAGTTTACCACTTAATGGTAGGGTGACCACACAGCTCTGGCCTGGCACATCTATGGCCTTCCGAGGATGAACTCGAAGGGGAGGGGGCATTGATCACTGCGAAACTACATTCGATCTTCAACCCTTTATTCTCATTGGCCACTTGAACTGGAAAAGTGATTATCCTCAGAATGAGTATCATCTTCCCCATGAACCACGATAGAGGCGGGGAATATTTGTTCAAACTATGGTGACCGATTTCTAACTGACCGAAATAGCTTGAAAAGATGAATTCCACTCCGTTATCGTCATCAGTGAATACCCTGTTCACATAGGAGTTTATAATTGTTGTAGATATGATCATAGGGTCAGCATGGGGGGTGTTTCTTAGGGACTGTATCTGCTTTATAAAAGGTTATGGTTTCATCCGTCAAAGGCGCTTGTGTTGAGGATTACCTAGGGGGATATACCGAGAGTTGACTTTGATGATCGTGTTTAAGGACTTCTGACCCACGATGCCATTGATGACATTTATTACTTGATGGGATCCATAGCCCCCATTTCCTACATTATTTGGATTCCCAAAATCTTGATTATAGGGTTGCGCTTCACCCTAATTTTTTTTCAACACCGCGTTGGTATCTTTCATCCCTACCTGGGTTAGTGTTCGGTTTGGGATTCTTCCTATAAGGATGCTAAGGATGATGACCGTTCCTAGCTTTCAATGGCTCTTCCTGAGTGTACTATCAAGTCATACAGTCATGAAGGAGTCTATTCCTTGTAATCCTTTGAGTCTTAGACTTGGGGTGGTTGCATTCTTCTTTGTCATGGCCATGGTCCTCATGATGATCATAATGATTGTCCGTTGTCCTTCTTGAGGTTGAATCCTTAATTGTGAGAGATGCCTTTAATAGGTTGTGATGCATGAGTGGGATTTATATTCCATACTTGGCTAAAGGGGGGTAGCTCTCAAAATTGGATCTCAAAGCTTCTACTGATGTTTTTCCTCTATGCTCGATAGGTTTCACTGTCATTTTCACCGCTTTATCACCTTACCTCTTCTGTTTGGATGCCTCTTCAACCTTCAAGTATTTCTTGATAACTTCTAGAAGCTGCTGCAAGCATATCCAGGTTCTATGCAGTCTATAACACCAAGGCTTTCATCCACATATCAATGGTAAAACACCTTGGTGGTTTCTCCAAATTGTTGATGGTTTTGGTACAACTTAGCTATGGTTTCCATGAACCATTTATTTTGAAATAATTGACCCAACAACTCCTTCCCAAAATATTTTTAGGATTGTAATGTATTATGGCCGAATTTTTATTGAACCATTTCTAGGACTTACCTCGAAGGTAAATTCCACCCAGCTTGAATTTCAGCTGCTCATTAAAATCTCGAGAGTTCATCAGACTAAGAAAAGTATGCATAAATTCTTTGGTATCTAATTTGTCATAGTACGTGGGGAGTTCTTGATGTGCATCTTTATGCATGAGTTAACCAATGCATTCGACACACTTCTTATCATATTGTTTTTGGTTGATCGCTAGTTTTAGTCAGGTTTACAAAACAAAGGGTTTGGACATCCATTATTGGTTTTTTTTATCTAAATACTGAGTTTGTAGGCTTAATTGAAGCTAATGAACACTTTTTATTCACGGTACCTAGATTCTCCTTTGTGATATTACAAGTGGGTTGCTTGTGATTACTTTTTATTCATTATTTTATTTGAAGGCCATTTGCAAGAATGGTAGAAGATGTCGATGGCCATTCACGAGGATGGTAGTAGATTGAAGGCCATTGTCTCGAAAGCATGGTAGTAGATGGAATTGAGCTCGAAAAAGGCAGATTTGAAGTTCAAGAAGGAAAAGAATGGAAGACGGTGCCAACCGGTTAAACCAGTTGGTCGGCCAACCGGCCGGCACAAGTCGTGCATGATCCAACACCAGCTATGCACGGTCTGTGCAAATTTGCATGGGCTACCCCAGTGTTCCAAAATCACTCCAAAATGGCTAAGTATAGGTATAGACCACTTCGTCTTACACAGTCTGCGTTGTTCCAAGTTCCTTAGGACCAGCCCATGGGGTACGAGAAATAGCACGGGCCGCAACATTTTTCTGACAAAAAGTCCTTCCAGCCGACGGACCACACCGAAGGACATGAGCTGCACAAATCAGAATTTTTGGACCAATAACCAGCCCATAGCACGTGCATGTCCGTGCACATTGTCTTGCACAAGTGTGCATAGATTGTGTCAGTCCGTACAGCCCACCCTGCAAGAGGCTACACAGGCCATGCCATGGCACACGCCTCGCCTTACACGAGTATGTACGGACTGTTCTATTTTCTACTGGCCGCCCAAATTGCAGCTGCTAGGGTTTTAATGCCATTTTTTGGTCTCTTTCAAGGCCCAATTATTTATTACTACATATATAGACATTTTTCTAATAGGGTTTAAGTGAATGCCCATTTTGAATCTTCAAGAGTAGGCTAGAGCAAGAAAATACTATTATTTCTCTCTAGGTTCTTTTCCTTTCTTCTCTTCATTTTTTTGCCCAAAAGTGTTGAATCCAATAAAGGTTATCCTACTGGTGATCAGTAAAACTCCACTTGGTAAATACTGGTGATGGAACCTCACTAAGCAAGAAGGTTATCCTTGTTTAAACAACATTAACAGGTGAAGCCAAATAGAGAGATTGAGAGATCCCGTAGAAGCCTTTACTTCATTTGGGGATAGGATCCTGGATGAACTTTTGAAGCCAGAGACCAATTTAGAAATTTTATTGTTAAACAATGTAAAACACTCATTATAAGACTTTTATTAGTAAGTTAAGTTTTGTATTCTAAAATTGCGATTCTGCCTAATCTATATTGCCATTACTTCATATAAGTAATCTGATTAGTTGGATCCTTAGTAACATTCTCAGGTCCGACCTTGCACTTGCGTTGAGCAAGTTCTTCGGAGTTCTGGGGTGTTACAAAGAGGATAAGTGAGGAAGAAAGGCTGGGCACGAGGGTATATATAGGGTTTTAGGAAAGGTTTACATGGGTAGGTTGGGTAGGCTACATTAATTCCTAGGCCAGATCCGTGCTGACTCGTGTCGGGCCGTGCTAGGCGTGTGCCAGCTCATGCGGGATGTGCGCCAACTCGTAAAAGCCCTGTGCTGGCATGTGGAAGCCTTTTTCTAGAACATGGTTGCCTTGTGTTGGCACCGTGGAGGCAATGTTCTGGTGCGCTGGATACCCCATGCTTCTTGAGAAGCCTTATGCTGATGCGGCCTTGCATGGTCGTGTTGTGAAACGTCCGTGCCGATCTATTTTAGCACGAGGCTTTCTTAATTTTTTTCTTCCATCTTTCCCATTAAACTCCTGCACCCAAAAACATGAAAACCAAGAGTAACACTGTTCCAGAATAATTTTGATGACTATTAATCCTTAAAACACAATCAAAAATCGAACACAATCCTAAAAATTTCAAGAACAGATATTTTAAAGCTACTTAAAGTAAAATAGAAAGCATCGTATTTTTATATTCATCCTCACGACTTACTTATTTTTCATGCATTTTGAAAATTAAGAAAAATGGTTTGACGGGTCACCGGAATCACCAACCTTGACACTGCCAACAACCACGCCCTTCTAGACGGGTCTCAACATTACCTGTGGCTTACCCTTCACCTTGGACAAAACATACCAAACATGTCCATCTCTCAATCATGGATACATTATTGTTGAGTTTGTGAGTAGAAAGGGATTTAGGTGTGGCTAATTCCTTAACCTACTTCTTTCTCCATTGCACGATAGTGTGAGATATATGAACCAAAACATCTTTAATCAAACTAAAAGAAACATGTTCGTCAACAAAAGTATTATAACAAAGTTTATTCATACAAGATAGAGTATGCAAGTTTTTTATGCTGGGTAACACCTCCTCACCTTCAAGAATCTCATTTAGGGATTTGACATCTTCAATCATGCAAGATTTTTCACGTTGAGCAAGTTCACGACATATTGTTATGCCCACAAGAGACGTAATAGGTGAATCATGCTTTAATTTATAAGTATGAAAACCTACCCTAGCCATGTCATCTTCTAAAGTTAGTGTTCCCAAATGAACATCAGTGTTAGTCCTTGATGTTTTAAGAAAAGGCCTCTCCAATAAAATGGAGGGTGCACCACTATCGTGTGCAACATTAAGGATAAAAAATTCTGCTAGAAACACTAAATTGTCAACTCTAACACTTAAATCCTTGAATAGACCCCAAGGTTTAGCTTCAGAGGGATTAGATAATTGGATAATCACCCTAGTTTCTTTAATTTCACCTATCTCTAGGTTCTCATAAAGGTAAGAAGGGATGGTATTAATAGAGGCTCCTAGGTCTATCATAACATTTTTCACCAATTTACTACCAAGGGAGATAGGAATTGAAAACTTGCCGGGGTCATCACATTTTGTAGGCAACTTCCTATGATTAAGTGTAGCAACTCCCTCTATTTTCAGATTCCCTAACTTCCTAGTTTGTTTGTTCTTCTTTTTAGTGCATGCAACTTTCAAGAGTTTAGCATAAGAGGGAACGTGCTCAATCAAGTTCAAGAGTGGGACACTAAAATCAACCTCCTCGAATATTTTATGAATGTGCTCATCATTGGTTGCCACCTTCGGCTTTCCCCTAAGTGCACTAGGGAAAGGTTGTGGAAGGATCACCCTCACCTTGGGTGTTGAGAACCCCTTGACGAGTTCCTCCTCCACAACTAATTTATGCTCCTCGAAGATGGATTTTTTGCTCTCCACGATCAAGTCATCCTCTTGTAGGATCTTCTTCTCGAGCTCGGGTACCTCCTTCCTACTTCTTAACTTCAAAGCGCTCACATTCCTCGTTTAATCTAGGTTGGGAAGGAAGCTTTCCAGGCTCCATGGCTTCAAGTTGTCTCACTATGCTTTTGAACTTATATTGCAGTCTCTTACTGTTCCGTAACACGTACAAGTGAACTATGAGCCACCTAGCGTTCAAGGGTGTATAAAGCGTACCCTTCGACCATGCAGTCTCATTTGTTCTACCGCAATGTGCTCCACCTAGAATTCCAACCACTTTTTTCCAACCAAGTTGGAAGTACAGTACTCGATGGTCTCCTCAGTGACATGTCTCTAAACAATTGAGGCATCCGGCCTATTGCGATTGAAAATACCTATGTGACGCTCCAAGGGGTACGTCTAATGCATCCCAACAAGAGCGCATATATGTATTTCCCTAACCACGTGTATCATATGGTAGACTATGATGTTGAAGAATGATGGATGAAAGTACTTCTTAAAAAGACATAAAACTACATTAACCTCTCGCTCCTATTCATCCAGTTGTTTCCTACTTATATTCTACCTTGAAATTGATTTGAAGAAGAAACACATGTGCATAATCAATAATATAACTTCCTCTTCCAAACAATCACGGATGGCAACGGGAAAAATTTGTTGCATAAGGATATGACAATCAGGAAATTTCAAAACATTAAGGCACAATTCTTCACAAAATGACTAACATTAGATGAGTATCCGGATGGTACCTTCATTCCTTGAATGATATCACACACCGATCTTCTTTCAGAAACTTCCAAATTGTAAGGATCCGGAGGTAGGTACATCTGCTTCCCTCTAACCTCCGGTGCTAGATCCAACCAATACCAAGCTCCACCTAATATTTTCTTGCATTTCAGCTATCCTTAGTCTTCTCGGGAATATTAATTAGCGTGCCTAATATTCTCTCAAAAAAATTCT
>JAULKM010099166.1:0-10982 GCA_032355605.1 Rubia tinctorum
CAAGGTTGGAAGATCCAAGACTGTCATCACGGATTTACTCAAGCAAGTAAGCAAAAAACCTACCATGATCAACAAAACAAAAGATGAATATTGCAAGTTATGTTGAGATGCTAAAAGAAATTATATGACAAGAAATTATAGCACGTTATATGCCCATAAATAATAGCATGTGATATTCATGAAAATCATATGCAGGATCACTCGGGAACTCTTTTTAATATGCATGAAAATAGACAATCACATGAATAATCTAGTTGATGAATTTTCAAAAGCTTATACAAAGTAATAGGGATTTATTTAATATAATTGTTGTTAAAAAATAGTAATATTCAATAACTTATTTGTGAGTCTATTTAGGGTATTACTATGTGACCTTTAAAATAAAGAATCTTGGCTTCATTAAAAGGCTCAAGTTAGAGACCCTTGCTACCACAAAGGGGAAATGCAAGAGGTATCTACACATAATGGTCCTTTCGGAATGGCCTTAAATCAAGCAGTCCAAATTGACATCAATGCAAGGGTGAAAGATTGAAAACTGTCATCACGAATTTACTCAGGAAAGTAAGCTACAAACTACCACGATGAACAAAGGAATAAATGAATATTGCATATTATGTTGAAATGCTAAATAAGTTATATGACTCGTAACTATTACACATTATATGCCCGGAAATAATAGCATTTGATATGTACGTGAATTATATGCATGATCACTAGCAAAAAATATATAATATAAAGGAAAAGAGACAATCAGGTGAATAGTCTAGTTGATGAATTTTCAAAAGCTAATACAAAGTAATTGGCACTTGTTTCTATTATTTTTAATTAAAAATTGTAATCTTCCATAACTTATTTGTGAGTCTATTCAGGTTCTCATTATGTTATCTTTAAAAGAAGAAATCCTGCCTTAATCAAAAGGCCCAAGCTAGAGACGCCTGCTACCACTAAAGAGGACATGCAGAAGGTATCAACATCGAATTTTCCTTTGGGAATAGCCTGAAACAAAGAAGTCCAAATGATATCTCTTGCAAGGTTGGAAGATCGAAGACTATCATCACTCATTTACTCAAGCAAGTAACCAAAAAAAACAACCACGATGAACAAAACAAAAGATGAATATTATATGCACGATCACTGGCAAAAAAGATCTAATACGAAGGAAATAGACAATCAGGTGAATAATCTAGTTGATGAATTTTCAAAATCTAATACAAAGTTATCGGGTTTTTTTTTAATGACAAGAAATTATTGCACGTTATATGCCCGGAAATAATAGTATGTGATATGCACAAAAATCATATCCACGATCACTAGGGAATTTTTTTATATGCAAGAAAATAGACAATCACATGAATCATCTAGTTGATGAATTTTCAAAAGCTTATACAAAGTAATAGGGATTTATTTAATTTAATTGTTGTTAAAAAATAGTAATATTTAATAACTTATTACTATGTGACCTTTAAAATAAAGAACCTCGGCTTCATTGAAAGGCTCAAGTTAGAGACTCTAGCTACCACTAAAGAGGACACGCAAGAGGTATCTACACTCAACGGTCCTTTTGGAATGGCCTTAAATCAAGCAGTCCAAATTGACATCATTGCAAGGGTTAAAGATTGAAGACTACCATCACAAATTTACTCAGGCAAGTAAGCTACAAAACTACCACGATGAACAAAAAAAAACATGAATATTGCACATTATTCTGGGATGCTAAATAAGTTATATGATCCGTAAATATTGCAATTTATATGCCGGGAAATAATAGCTTGTGATATGAATGCGAATAATATGCACGATCACTAGCAAAAAATATCTAATAAGAACTAAAAGTAAAAATTAGGTGAATAATCTAGTTGGTGAATTTTGAAAAGCTAATACAAATTAACAGGGATTTTTTTCTTTGATTATTAATGAAAAATAGTAAAATTCAATAAGTTATTTTTGAGTCTATTCAGGTTCTAATTATGTGATCTTTAAAAGAAGAAATTGTGGCTTCGTTGAAAGTCACAAAGTAGAGACGCCTGCTACTACTAAAGAGGACGTGCAGGAGCAGGAGGTATCAACATCGAATGGTCCTTTGGGAATAGCCTTAAATCAAAGCAGTCCAAAATGATATCTCTTGCAAGGTTGGAAGACCCAAGACTATCATCACGGATTAACTGAAGCAAGTAACCAACAAAACTACCACGACGAAGAAAACAAAAGATGAATATTGCACGTTATGTTGAGATGCTAAAAAATTATATCACTATAAATTATTACAGGTTATATGCCCAGAAATAATAGCATATTATATGTACGCGAATCATATGCACGGTCACTAGGAAAAAAATCTAATATGCATAAAAAGAGATAATCACGTGAATAATCTATTTGATGTATTTTCATAAGCTAATACAAAGTAATATGGATTTTCAATTTAATTGTTGTTAAAAATAGTAATTTTCAATAACTTATTTGTGAGTCTATTTAGGTTCTTACAATGTGACCTTTAAAATAAGGAATCCCGGCTTTGCTAAAAGGCTCAAGATAGAGATGCTTACTACCACTAAAGTGGATATGCTAGAGATATCAACGCCGTAGGGTCCTTTTAGAATGGCCTTAAATCAAGCAGTCCAAATTGACATATCTTGCAAGGCTGTAAGATCGAACACTATCATCACGGATTTAACCAAACAAGTAAGACACAAAGCTACCACGATGAACAAAACAAAAGATTAATATTTCACGTTATGTTGAAATGATAAAAACGTTATATGACAAGAAATTATTGCTTGTTATATTCCCAAAAATAACAACGTGTGATATGAACGCAAATCGTATGCACGATCATTATGAAAAAAAACTAATATGCAAGAAAAGAGACAATCACTTGAATAATCCAGTTGAGGAATTTTCAAAAGCTAATACAAAGTAATAGGGATTTTTTTCTTTAATTGTAGTAAAAAAATAGTAACATTCAATTACTTATTTGTGAGTATATTTAGGTTCTTACTATGTGGCCTTTAAAATAAGGAATCTCGGTTTCGTTAAAAAGCTCAAGCTAGACAGGCTTGCTACCACTAAAGAGGTCATGAGGAGGTATCAACACCGAATGATCCTTTTTGAGTGGCCTTAAATAAAGCAGTCAAAATTGACATCTCTTGCAAGACTAAAAGATCGAAGACTATCAACATGGATTTACTCAAGCAAGTATGCTACAGAACAACCACGATGAACTAAACAAAAAAAGAATATTGCACATTATGCTGAGATGCTAAATAAGTTATATGACTCGTAATTATTGCAAGTTATATTCTCAGAAATAATAGCATGTGATATGCACGCGAATTATGTGCACAATCACTAGCAAAAAAATCTAATGCGAAGGAAAAGAGACAATCAATTGAATAATCCAGTTAATGATTTTTCAAAAGCTAATACAAAGTAATAGGGATTTTTTCTTTCATTGTAAATAAAAAATAATCATATTTAATAAGGTTTTTGTGAGTCTATTCAGGTTCTCATTATATTATCTTTAAAAGAAGAATCCTGGCTTGGTTAAAAGGCCCAAGCTAGACACGCCTGCTACCACTAAAGAGGACATGCAGGAGGTATCAACATTAAATTTTCCTTTGGGAATAGCTTTTTACAAAGCAGTCCAAAAAGACATCTCTTGCAACGTTGGATGATAAAAGACTATCATCACGGATTTACTCAAGCAAGTAAGCAATAAAATTACCATGATGAACAAAAAAATAGATTAGTATTGCACGTTATGTTGAGATGCTAAAAAAGTTATATGACTAGAAATTATTGCAGGTTATATGCCCAAAAATAATATCATGTGATATGCATGATCTCTAGGAAAAATATTCTAATATGCAAAAAAGAGACAATCACGTGAATAATCTAGTTGATGTATTTTCAAAAGCTAATACAAAATAATTGGGAGTTTTAATTTAATTGTTGTTAAAAAAGTAATTTTCAATAACTTATTTGTGAGTCTGTTTAGGTTCTTACTATGTGACCTTTAAACTAAAGAATCCCGGCTTTGTTAAAAGGCTCAAGCTAGAGATGCTTGCTACCATTAAAGAGGATATGCTGGAGATATCAACACCGAATAGTCCTTTTGGAATGGGCTTAAATCAAGCAGTCCAAATTGACATCTCTTGCAAGACTGAAAGATCAAACACTATCATCACAGATTTACTCAAGCAAGTAAGACACAAAACTACCACAATGAACAAAACAAAAGATGAATATTGCATGTTATGTTGAGATGCTAAAAAAGTTATATGAATAGAAATTATTGCAGGTTATATGCCCTGAAATAATAGCATGTGATATGCACGTGAATCATATGCACGATCACCAGGGAAAAAAATCTAATATGCACAAAAAAAGACAATCACGTGAATAATCTAGTTGATGTATTTTCAAAAGCTAATACAAAGTAATAGGAAATTTTAATTTAATTGTTAAAAAATAGTAATTTTTAATAACTTATTTGGGAGTCTATTTAGGTTCTTACTATGTGACCTTTAAAATAAAGAATCTTGGCTTCGTTAAAAGGCTCAAGCTAGAGACGCTTGCTACCACTAAAGAGGATATGCTGGAGATATCAACACCGAATGGTCATTTTAGAATGGCCTTAAATCAAGCAGTCCAAATTGACATCTCTTGCAAGGCCGTAAGATCGAACACTATCATCACAGATTTACTCAAGCAAGTAAGACACAAAACTACCACGATGAACAAAACAAAAGATTAATATTGCACGTTATGTGCCCGTAAATAACAGTGGGTTATATGCTCGCAAATCGTATGCACGATCTTTATGAAAAAAAACTAATATGCACAAAAAGAGACAATTACTTGAATAATCTAGTTGATGAATTTTCAAAATCTAATAAAAAGTAATAGGGATTTTTTTATTTTATTGTTGTTAAAAATAGTAATATTCAATTACTTATTTGTGACTTTATTTGGGTTCTTAATATGTGGCCATTAAAATAAGGATTCTCAGTTTCGTTAAAAGGCTCAAGCTAGAGACCCTTTCTATTACTAAAGAGGACATGCAAGAGATATCAACATCGAATGGTCCTTTTGGAATGGCCTTGAATCAAGCAGTCCAAATTGACATCTCTTGAAGCTAAACAATCGAACACTATCATCACGGATTTACTCAAGCAAGTAAGCAACAAAACTACTACAATGAACAAAACAAAAAATGAATATTGCACATTATGCTGAGATGCTAAATAAGTTATATGACTCGTAATTATTGCACGTTATATGCCTGGAAATAATAGCATGTGATATGCACATAAAGTATATGCATGATCACTAGCAAAAAAAAAAATCTAATACGAAGAAAATGAGACAACCAGATGAATAATCTAGTTGATGAATTATCAAAAGCAAATATAAAGTAATAGAGATTGTTTCTTTAATTGTTAATGAAAAATAGTAATATTCAATAATTTATTTGTGATACTATTCAGGTTCTCAATATGTGATCTTTAAAAGAAGAAATCATGGCTTCGTTAAAAGGCTCAAGGTAGAGATGCCTGCTACCATTAAAGAGGACATGCTGGAGGTATCAACATCAAATTGTCCTTTGGGAATGACCTGAAACAAAGAAGTTCAAAATGATATCTCTTGCAAGGTTGGAAGATCCAAAACTATCATAACGGATTTACTCAAGCAAGTAAGCAACAAAACTATCACATTGAACAAAACAAAAGATGAATATTGTACATTATGTGGAGATGCTAAAAAGGTTATATGACTAGAGATTACTGCAAGTTATATGCCTGGAAATAACCGCGTGTGATATGCACTCTAATCTTCTGCACGATAACTAAGAAAAAAACTAATGTGCACGAAAAAAGACAATCACTTGAATAATCTAGTAGATGAATTTTAAAAAGCTAATACAAAGTAATAGGAATTTTTTCTTTAATTGTTGTAAAAAATAGTAATACTCAATAAATTACGGTCATCATGGATTTACTCAAGCAAGTAAGCAACAAAACTACCACGATGAACAAAACAAAAGATGAACACCGCACGTTGTGTTGAGATGCTAAAAACGTTATGTGACTAGAAATTGTCGCACGTTATATACTTGGAAATAATAGCATGTGATATGAACACGAATCATATCCACGATCACTAGGAAAAAAATCTAATATGCACGAAAAGAGACAATCACGTGAATAATCAAGTTGATGAATTTTCAAAAAATTATACAAAGTAATAGGGAAATTTTTATTTAATTGTTATAAAAAAATAGTAATATTCAATAACTTATTTGTGAGTCTATTTAGGTTCTTGCTATGTGACCTTTAAAATAAAGAATTCTGGCTTCGTTAAAAGGCTCAAGCTGGAGACACTTGCTACCACTAAGTGGACATGCAAGAGGTATCTACACCGAATGGTCCTTTTGGAATGGCCTTAAATCAAGCATTCCAAATTGACATCACATGCAAGTGTGAAATATCGAAGACTAGCATAAGGGATTTACTCAAGCAAGTAAGCAACAAAACTACATGATGAACAAATTAATAAATGAATATTGCACAATATATTGATATGCTAAAAAAGTTATAGGGCTCGTAATTATTGAATGTTATATATCCGGAAATAATAGCATGTGATATGCCCTCGAATCATATACACGATCACAGGTAAAAAATATCCAAAACTTAAGGAAAAGAGACAATCAGGTGAGTAATCTAGTTGATGAATTTTCAAAATCTAATACAAAGTAATAGAATTTTTTTTTATTGTTAATAAAAAAAGTAATATTCAATAACTTATTTGTGAGTCTATTCAGATTCTCATTATGTGATCTTTAAAAGAAGAAATCTTGGCTTCGTTAAAAGGCTCGAGCTAGAGACGCCTGCTACCACTAAAGGGGACATGCAAGAGGTATCAACATCGAATTGTCCTTTAGGAATAGCCTGAAACAAAGCAGTCTAAAATGATATCTCTTGAAAGGTTGGAAGATCCAAGACTATCATCACGGATTTACTCAAGCAAGTACGCAATAGAACTACCACGATGAACAAAACAAAAGATGAATATTGCATGTTATGTTGAGATGGTAAAATAGTTATATGACTAGAAATTATTGAACGTTATATGCCTGAAAATAATAGCATGTGATATGCACGCGAATCATATGCCCGATCACTTGGAATAAAATCTACTATGCACGAAAAGATACAATCACGTGAATAATCAAGTTGATGAATTTTCAAAAGCTTATACAAAGTAATAGGGAATTTTTTATTTATTTTTTGTTAAGAAATAGTAATATTCAATAACTTATTTTTGAGTCTACTTGGGTTCTTACTATGTGACCTTTAAAATAAAGTATCTTGGCTCTGTTAGAAGGCTCAAACTAAAGATGCTTGCTACCACTAAAGAGGACATGCAAGAGGTATCTACACCGAATGGTCCTTTTAGATTGACCTTAAATAACAGTCCAAATTGACATCACTTTCAAGGCTGAAAGATCGAAGACAATCATTAAGGATTTACTCAAGCAAGTAACCTACAAAACTACCATGATGAAATAATAAAAAATGAATATTGCATATTATGCTGATATGCTAAATAAGTTATATGACTCGTAATATTGAACGTTCTGTGCCCAAAAATAATAGCATGTGATATGCACACGAATTATATGGACGATCACTAGAAAAAAAATCTAATACGAAGGAAAAAAGACAATGAGGTGAATAATCTAGTTGATGAATTTTTATAAGCTAATACAAAGTAATAGATTTTTTTTTGTAAATAAAAAATATTAATCTCCAATAACTTATTTGTGTGTCTATTCAGGTTCTTATTATGTTATCTTTAAAAGAAGAAATCCTGGCTTCGTTAAAAGTCTCAAGCCAGAGACGCCTGCTACAACTAAAGAAGACATGCAGGAGGTATCAACATCGAATTGTCCTTTGGGAATGTCCTAAAACAAAGCAGTCCAAAATGATAACTCTTACAAGGTTGGTGATTGTGTGTGATTACACCTTGAGTATATGCTCCATGTTGTTCTTCTTTCTTTCTTCAGATTTGGTGATTCTTTGAATCTGCCCCCCCAGAAATGGGTAAGTCCAGCGGAAAGAAAAAGATGCCAACAGAGAGGGTCATACAAGGCTCACAAAAAACACCAGGTCAAGCACAAGCTCAGGATTTCCCGATGATTAAACAGAAGCAACAGGGGAAGGGGATGGAAACAGCCTTGGAGGGTTTGGAGACCCGGGAATTTGGGGATGAGGTAAAACACCAACCGGGTACTAACAAGGTACGCGAGGGAACTCTTCTGGTAACACCAGAGAAGGAATCTGGGTTGTCGAAAAACACCTCTCCCCCGGAGGGGACGGCGAACCCAACCGCGAAGATTCGATGGGGGGATAGGAATGAGGAGGAGAGGTTGCCACCTTGGAATTCCCTTTTTGTAGAAAAGGAACAAGAAGAGGTCAAGTTCTATACCTCGATTGAGGTAGACGGTACAGTAATGGGAAAAATTCAAAAGGAAGACGTTGAAGAAAGTTTAAAGACCCGGGAAACAACGGTGGTGTGAAAAATCCTGGTTGCTTTCCCCCCTTACGGAGTAATCAATAGCTATTTCAGAAGAATATGGAAGCAACACAGCATTTCGAAAATCAGGATGGTCAAACCGGGGAATTTGCTGGTGAGGTTAGGTCTGTAAACTGAGGCTGACCAGGTTCTAGAAAATGAGGTGATCCTGTTCGACAACAAACCGGTATTCATCCAGAAATAGACCAAAAACCTCGACCTGGACATGCCAAAAAAGGTCCCGGTCTATCTTAAACTCCCAAAGTTGGACGTGATATACTGGAGCCCTAAAATCCTTAGCACGATATTAAGCCCCATTGGAACCCCCTTCAAGCTGGATAAGGCTACTAGAGACATGGAAAGACTCAACTATGCAAGAGTACTGGTGGAAGTGGAGCTGGGAAGGAAGGTCCCTGAACAGGTCCCGTTTTTGGATGAAAATGAGGTGATACAGAGCCAACAGATCATTTGTGAATGGATGCCTATTCAATGTAGCTACTGCTCTATGATAGGACATGATGGTGACCAATGCAAAAAGAAGGAGAAGCCAAAACCAGTGAAGAAGGTCTTCGTTCCAATCACAAAGGCAGTAACGAAGGAGAACAAACAAGCGGAGGGTACAACAAACACTGAAAGGAAGGAAGGCATGGAGGGGGAGTTCCACAATGTGACCAAGAGGAGGGCCATATGCTGTGGAGAAAATGAAGAGGATAATGCCCCTCCCCGGGCTGAGTCAGGATCAAAAGGGATGGAGCAGGCACAATGCAGCAAAGGCACGGTCAAAGGAGGTAACCTTTTCAACCTTCTGTCAGATCCCCCTTATGATAAGTAACATTTTAGCCTGGAATTTAAGGGGAGTAAATAGTGGGATCAAACAAAGACAAGTTAGGGAGTTCTGTTTAGCAAATAAAATACGCTTACTGGGTTTCTTCGAAACTAAGGTAAAAAGGGAGAATGAAAAAAAAAATGGGGCAGTTTAGGTCTCAACTGGAACCTGGAGACAAACAGTTCAGTCATTGACAGTGGTAGAATATGGGTGGCTTGGAGAGGTGATTATTTTGAGGTAAGAGTCTTAAACAAGGGGGACCAATGGATTGACATGGAATGTGTGATCAAAGAACAAAATCTGCCTTGTTATATCACAATGGTTTATGGCAACAACAAGTTGGGAGATAGAATGAATCTATGGGAGTTTCTGGGAAAAGCTAGGCAGGATGATAGACCATGGCTGGTCTTAGGGGACTTCAATAACCCCTTAAATTTTTGAGATAGAATAGGGGGAGCTGCAATACAGCAGCAGGAGTTAGACGAGTTCCAAGATTTTGTCCTTATGCAAAAAATGTATCAGTTGAAAACAATAGGTCCGAACTATACATGGTGTAACAGCAGGAAAGATGAGGGGAGAATATATAGCAACATAAACACAAGTGTTTGAGAGGTTACAGATGCTACAATCCCCTCTACAGGAGTTAAATAGGAAGGAATTCTCTAAAATTGAGAAAATGGCAAGGGAAACAAAGCAAAACTGGGAAAGGGACCAGCAGGAACTAACAAGAGATCCAGTTTCTTCTCAGAAGCAAAGACAGGAAACATGTAGCAGGCTTCAAGCAGTAAAAATGGCAGAGGCAGAATACAGTTTCCTCAAGCAGAGGGCAAAAGTTAAATGGCTGAAGGAGGGAGAATGACCTACAAGCATGTTCTACTCCATGCTGAAACTTAGAACCTACTCTAACCACATTGTCTCTCTGGAAAATGGGGATGACATGATACAGGGGAGAAGGAACATAGAGGAGCACTTGGTACATTTCTTCAAGAACCTTATGGGAAGGGAGGTAAAGCCAGGGTTGAGGATTGATCTACAAGTGACAGGAAAAGGCTCGGTCCTAACAGTTCAGCAGCAAGCACAAATGATAAAACCAGTGCTAGCACAGGAAGTTTTCAAAGCATTGAAAGGTATCAAATCCAGTAAAAGCCCAGGACATGATGGATATTCCAGCCTCTTCTTCAAGGAAACCTGGGACATTGTGGGAGAGGGGATAACAAGGGTTGTGGTTGGCTTCTTCAAGGGTGATCAAGTCCCAGAGCACTTCAGCAGGGCTGTGATCAGCTTGATCCCAAAGAAACCACAGCCACAGGTTCCAGGTGACTACAGACCTATCTCGTGTTGTTCAATCCTGTATAAGATGGTGACTAAAATTCTATGTGAGAGATTGGGAAAGGTCATGCCAATACTGGTCTCAAACAATCAGTCTGCATTTGTGAAAGGCAAGAGTATATCCCATAACATTCTACTGACACAAGAGTTACTCCACAAGTACAATCACTGTGATCTAAAGCCTAGCTGCCTCATAAAGATTGACATATCAAAAGCCTTTGATAGCCTCAACTGGGATTTCCTAATC
>JAULKM010099167.1:0-10982 GCA_032355605.1 Rubia tinctorum
AGACATGGGCTTGGAAGCCTTAATCAATTGCTCCCAAGGTTATGTTTAGCTACTAGAACCCATACTAATTAACAAAACAAAATCATACATGAATTCAAGATAAAACTAAGATGGAAAAACTAGGGTTTTAAGGTTCAGAATCGGGAGAGAAAAGACGAGGAAGAAAGAGAAAAGTAGTGAGTATTTATAGTACAAAAATTCCAAAAAGCAAGTTTGAGCCGCGGACCATCGTGACTCGCGATGAGCAAAGTACCATCGCGATCGCGACACATTCATCGTGACTCGCGATGGTCAGAGTACTCTGCCCTCAAATTTTGTCTTCTCTTCCCTTCCTCGGGTCTTCAATATCTTCAAAATGTAGTCTTCATGGTCTTCAAATCTTCAAAGATAGTCTTCAAAGTCTTCCAATGTTTACCTTGTTATACAAAAACCCCCCCTCGAAGAGTAATAAAAGCGTAAAGTTACTCTTAACTCTTCTTAGAGAATTTCAAGACAAAATACCACATCTAGAGTATAAGAGTTATACAAAAGTGAATCCAAAAAGTCCCAAAATAAATGTATAAAATGGACACACCACTTAATAAACCACAAGAGATCTACTATTAACCGAGAGGGAGCTTGATTAAGGTCAAAGATAGAAATTTATATTGTTGCTCCCGTTCATACTACTATGCTACCTATCGGGTAGATAGCGGTAAGACTTGGGTTGTCCACAGATATGCTAGGAATCTAAAAGTTAACTACACAAAGCCGCAATCGAGTGGTCAATCCGATCGCATCTTAGGAATAACTAGTATTGGTAAAATGGGATTTAGAGGTGGGGGGGGGGGGGTTACTAACAATTACTAGCATGCAAATCACAAGATAATAAACCATATAAAATAACACTTGGCGAGTATCTGCGTAACATGATTGGTGTTATCTCGAAACTCGATTCCTTCGCATACAAGATGTACAAGCATGTTCGAGTGTTTATGACATGTGGTGTGGTCGATGGTCAACACTTCCCCCATACCTTTGTCTGCATGTCATCTTCTATCGACCCTGCCTCCGTAATTAGGGGAGTGCAACAACGACCTTGCCTACTAATCATATCTGAATCTCCCCCGTATGATTACGTCTCGGGCACTACACCATAATGCTTCTCCCTAGGCCTATAAAGACAAAGGTGGTGAAACACCTTATTGATGAATCTAGGGTTGCGTAATGCTATCCCTAGTTTACTACTAACGCTATCAATATTTGTAACCCTTCGAAAAAATATTTTGGCTAAGACTAGTGCATAATCAATCGTAACGTTGACTTAGCAACCCACATGCACACACCCGTATGATTCTGAACTATCGTTACCCCAAGCACATCTAGGTTTCCTTTACTGTGGGATATCAATAATTTTTCCAACATGAAAGTAGACTACGGTGTGTGCTAGTTTTAGTGTCACAATCATGCAATTAATAAGAACATGAAGAACAAACCAACAAAATAATCATAAACATATAGAAATAGGTAGATACGGGGAATCTCACAAAACAAACACCAAATCATGAATCCAAATACAAACCCCAAGTTAATTAACTACTCCCTAAGCATTGAACTCAAATATTTCATTGGATTCAATGCCTTTGGACACAGAAAAATAAAGAGAAGAAGAGAAAATATTTTAGAGAGAAGAAAGAGGGCTTTTCTCTCTGTACCCTACTCTTAAGAGTCTAAAATGAGCAAACACCTAAACCTTAGTATACATAAGTTGGTATACATAGTAGTAGGGAATTGGGCCTTGAAAAGGCCCAAAATAGGTCAAAAACCCTAGAAGCTGCAATTGACATGGCCAGTGGAAAACGACACAGGTCGTGCCATCCGGCTGGCCTCATGCTGACACGAGTCACATGCCATGTCACGACCCGTGTAACCTCATGCAGGTGAGGCATGTCCAATGCTTGCACATGCCATGTTGGCTGGCACGGGCCGTCGGCTGATACCTTGTTTTGAACTTCTGATTGATAGCCCCGTGTTGTTTGGCGCAGCCCATCGGTTGGAAGCATTTTTTTTATCAGTTGAATGATGCGGGTCATCTGGTTCTTCGCACCTCATGGGCTGGTCTTTGCATTTTGGAGTTGAAACGACACGGATCGTGTTAAACGGCGTGGTCAGTGTCCATACTTAGCCTCTGGAGCGATTTGAGTGACACGGGCCGGCTGGTGCAAAACCGTCCATGACAAGGAGGTGTGGCATGAAGCGTATTAGTTGGCACGGTCCGTGCTAGCCACCCCTAGCACGTTCCGTGCTAAGAGTATCCTCTTGCGGGCTGGTTCGGCCGATTGACGACGCCTTCCATTGTTTACCTTAATGAACTCTGACTTTGCCTTTTCTATCTCAATTCCATCTACTACCACACATTTTGGTCTGTGGCCTTTTGTCTAGTACCATCCTCGCGAATGACCTTCAAATATCATATACCATTCTTGCGAATGCCCTTCTACAAAATGATATCGAAATACTCATGAGCAACCTACTAGTAAGCTCACAAAGGAAAATCTAGGTTCTCCTGAATACAAAGTGTCCATAAGATTCAATTAAGTCTACAAAACTCGAGATTTAGATAAGAAAACCAATAATGGTCATTTAAACCCTTTGTCGTGTAAACCTAACAAAAACTAGCAATCAAACAAATAAAACATATTAACAAATGTTTCAAATGCATTTGTTTACACATGCATAAAGGTGCACAGCGATCCCCCCACACTTAAACCTTTACTCGTCCTTGAGTAAACAAAAATGAGAAAAGATCCAAGAGGAATGTAGCATGCAAAGATAAGTTAACCAATACATTTAACTTATTCTTAACTTACCATAGTTTCCCCAAAGATTGTATAATCTCACAACTCTCACTCTGCTTAAAGATGCTAAAGTAACCTACATATTAAAAATTCATCCAAGAAAAAGGTAATGTAAAATGATAAGTGCTAAACTAGCTTACTCCTCCGAAGAGGCCGCCAAAGACAATCCAAGAGATGTTGCTGAAGAAACCGCTAAAGACAATCCAAGAGATGCTCAAATTAGTTTCCAATTTCTCTCATTTTTCCTAGGAGCCCTTTTGGGTTTTCATCCTAGCATTCACACATGTTGAGCTCACTTATCATCTTTTTCCACACGACTTCTCATTTTTCCTAGGTTTTCCAACCTAGATGGGCCTTGTCTTTCATTTTTACCTAGGTCTTTCGACCTATCTGGCTTTGTTCTTATTTTTTTTCTAAATCTCCCTTTTAGGTTTTCGACTAACCCGGGTATATAATTTTTTTTCTTTTAAAAAAAACAAATGTGTAGCACAAAATGCCCCAAAAGATGGTTTTCATACTACATAAAGATAATAAAAAATGAAAAAGTACACCACCAATTTCTTCCAAAAACATCCCCATAACAAAGAGATAACACCTTAAAGATCCAAACACACCACCAAAGTGCATCCAAAATATCCCCAAAAAATTGACATAAAATATAGAAAGGAATCCTGAGATTAAAAACTCCTATGTGTGTCATGACTCCCTCCCCCATACTTGAGCTTTGCATTGTCCCCAAACAATGAAAATATAAAAATCATAGGTGAGGAAGAGAAAATTAGTGAAACTCACTCATGTGACCCCGAAGGGTCCTCCCTTAAGCGCCTTGTCTCGCACCTCCTCCTTCTTTGCCTCATTTCCTACCTCATGATGGGAATAACGTCCCAAATACCATCAAGCCTTGAGATATTGAATCTCTTGATCAATTTATCGATAGCCTCCTCATAAATATCCACCCTATCATGCGCAATAGCAAACTCCTTCATTTCTCGCTCGATGGATTCCAACCTAGATCCCCAAACTCGCATGGTTCCTTCCTTAAAGTCTAACCTAGTCATGAAATCCTCCAATTGTAAACTCATCCTCCTACCGCATGATTGAACTCTTGCACAATTTGGGTAGAACTTGCAAATTGTTTCCCAAAAGTGCACAAATGGTCAAGGAAGTCCGCGGGTAGGTGAGTGCGACTAAGTGGTACCCTTGATGGAGTCTCACCATCGTTTTCCTCAATGTCTATGTCCAAGCTTGATAAGATTCTGTAAAAGTCCTTCTCAAACCTCAGATTGGGTACTTGAAACAAGTCCTCCAATGCAGTGTCTTGGTTGATATCGATGTGCTTCGATTGTGAAAGGATCATGAAACTGCAGATTGTGGAGCCACCATAAAACCACACGAATCGATCCTCCAAGGGTGTGGTAGCGATCATCAAAGCCCTCGCTAATCTGTCCATAGTATATTGAGTCCACAAATGACCTAAGTTTGCCAATGCAAATGGAGAAGGAACTGGATGCCCCAAGTGTTGGGCTAAGAGTCCGATCATGCCTCCCATTGGTATCTTTCCACCTTTCTTGTTTCCCGTGGCCAAGCATTCTTCCACGAAGGCCCCCACCATATTGGGGTAAAGTTTTCCTTCCGGATTCATCACCTAATGGGCTTCGACATCCGAACCGGGGCACTGTGAGATCTCCCCATGACAAAATACTCCCATGGACAAGAGTTGTTGGAAATGCTGCAATTTCGGCTGGACTATTACGGCACTCTTTCATAGATGTTTTTTCTTTGTGCTCGAAACAATTCTCCAAAAATTTCTCAATGAAAATGGAAGGCCTTTCCGGCGTGTCCTCGGAATATCTTTCCAGTATTTCCACCCAAATGCTTGGGCAATGTCCTGATGCGACATAGTGTACTATTTGTCATCCAAGTGCAAATGGATGACCCCCTCCTCTCATTGTCTGTTGCTTTCTCCAAGGTTGCCAAAAACTCCAAAGTTCACCTTATTTAAGTATTGGAATGATTGTCTAAGAAACCCTCTAGGCCTATTCATCTTAGTAAATAAGTGACGGGTTCAATTAGACCTAGAGCATGAAAGGTCTCCTTGCATACAAACTTCGTCTCCAATATGGGTCTCTTTAGGCTATCAAGTATCTCCATCTTCGGGCTGCACTCCCAAAACGGTGGCCAATCCCATGAACTACTCAACAACAAAGGCGGGGTTAAGACGAAGGGAAGTTTTCGGCTCTCGTCTCCCAACCTTGGCCGACTTCTTCCCCTTATCACTCTGGGACGTTTTTCCCTTTTCCGGCCTACTTCTCTTTGGAGCTGTTCTATCACATCAAGAAGAAGGTGTTAATACAATAATATACCAAGGCATACATCAAGTATCATTCAAGAGGAACACTTTTTCTAAATAGCCAACACATTCCAAATCATGCTATCTCAACATAAAGGCTATCCAATCAAGAATTATTCTTCCTAAACAACAAAATCATGTCAAATCATAGCATATCAAGAACTATTCCTCCTAAAATACCACAACCAATGAATATCATACCATCAAAGCACAAGAACATACACTCCCCCCACACTTAGTTCAATACAAGATCAGTCATATAACACAAATGATTCTCCAAAAACAAATCATTTTTTTCTCGAGATTCAAGATCTTCAACACAAAATCATCATGCTAAATAAAGAAAGTAGACATAAATTTCAAAGGATTACCCAAATATTGAAGCTAAGAGTTAAAAAAATCCACACAATAAGAAGCAAAAACACTAATTTTTTAGAGAAAAAGCTCCAATTTTTTAGTTTCACCAATATGAAGTGAGAGTGATATTTTTGAGAGACTTGAATGAGATAAATTATTCCTATTGGTAGGAAAATGTACTATGAATTCTTATTTCCAGCAATTATTCTCCTCTCAAAGAATGTGATTCAAGAGGGAGGTACAATTGGAATAAGGATGACATTTTTTAAATTAGAAAATGAAGGGGACAAAAGTACCAATTAATTAATGCATAAGGGAGGTATAGATGTTTAGTGTAGTACTATTTTCATCAACAGTCCTAGGGAATAAAACATTTTCTGAATTAATGAGCCAAAAATGCATGTTTTGGCTTGAATTTCAATTTTTCAAAAATCTGCATTTTGACCCAACTACAGCATCCACACGAGACCTGACACGAGGCATGCCTCATGTCTAGAGGTCTTAAAATGAGGCTACCTTCGTGCAGGGGGTCTGACATGAGGCATGCCTCGTGGTGAGGGGGTCTGGCACGAGGCTTCAAGTGAACAAGACTTTTTCCCCCTTGTTCCTCCTTTTTTTTAAAAAAAACTTTGTCAACCAACAAGTCCTATTTATTTCCAACCACAAAGAACAAGATTCAAATTCAAAATTTATCAATCAATAAGAGTTTCATCTCAAGATCCTTTGTCACACACAAAAAATATACAAAATCCATCTATGGAAAGATATATAAAACACATCAAGAAAGAGCATCGTATTTTTATTGTCGTCCTCATGACTTATTAATTCAAGTATTTCAATAAAAAAGAACCTACCATTGGGTCTCCGGAGTTTTCATCGGAAATTCCACCCACGATGACATCCTTGTGGAGAGGTCTCCACAAAGTGCCATCCTTACCTTTCAGTGTTTTGCTTGCCATAGAGAGTGAGTATCCATTCCTAGCCAATGTCGAGTCCTTAGCCCTTTCCTTGGGTTTAGGTGGTGGTCGAGGATGTTTTACATCCTTGTCACTCTCTACTAACCGCGACATTTTAGTGAGCATAGAAAAAAAATCCAAGATGGACAAGTCATCATTAACATCATGCCAAGTATAAGTCTCATCGATATGATCATCACAATTGAAGCACAAGGTAGGATTTCTTTCATCACTCATATAATCATAAAGAATCTCATCACCTAGGTGATCATCTTCATTATCATCAAGAGATTTACCAAGGCAATCATCATTATCAATCATGCAAGAGTTTTCACATTGACCAAGTTCATCACACAAAGTTATGCCTTTGCACACAAGAGAGAGAGAGTAGGTGAATCACGCTTAGAATTATAAATATCAAATCCTACATTATCAATGCCATCCTCTTGGGTTAGTGTTCCCAAATGAATATCTATCATAGTCCCTGACATTTTAAGAAAAGGTCTCCCCAGTAAATTGAGGGTGCACCACCAGCTTGCACTACATCAAGGACATAGAAGTCTGTCAGAAACACTAAATTGCCTACTCTAACCATTACATCCTTAACTAAACCTCGAGGGCTAGCTTAGGAGTGATCGGCTAATTGGAAAATTACCCTAGTTTTCTTAAGCTCACCCATGTCTAGGTTTTCATAAAGGCTAGAAGGGATCACATTGATAGATGCTCGTAAGTCAATCATAGATTTTTTCACCAATTTTCCACCTAAGGAGATAGGAATTGAAAACATACTGGGGTCATCACATTTCTTGGGCAAGTTCCTATGGTTAAGAGTAGCCACTCCCCCTATTTTCAATTTTCCTACCTTTCTAATTGGTTTTTTCCTCTTTTTAGTGCATACAAATTTCAAGAATTTAGAATACGTTCTCGAAGATCTTGCAAATGTGTTCATAGGTGGTTGTCACCTTTGGCCTTCCCCTAAGTGTACTAAGGAAATGTGGCGGAGGATTCACCCTCACCTCAGGTGTAGGAAGCTCTTTGACGGGCTCCTCTTCTACAACCATCTCACGCTCCTCTAAGTTGGTCTTGTTGCTTTCCACAACCAAGTCATCCTCTTGCAATATTTCCTTCTCAGGCTCACGCACCTTCTTCCCGCTTCTTAGCTTCAATGTGCTCACATTTCTCAGATTGATCTCCGGTTGGGAAGGAAGTTTTTTGTACTCTTTGGTCTTAAGTTGGCTTATCGAGGTGGCGAGTTGTCCGACTTTGATTTCAAGATTTTTTATGCTTGAAAAGGCCCTAGTCCTGAGATCTTTAATCTCACGTCTTGTGCGCTCCATGAAAACTTCTTGTTTCTTATCCAATTAGGAAATAGCCTCCAATATTTCTTCATGATCTGACTTGTAGAGTGAGGTGTTTTTTTTTGGAAGGTCATTTTCCCCTTGGATAGGTTTAAGGTGGAACTTGTTCGCCTTATCTGTACCCTTGAACTTGATCCTTCTCGTGCCAACGGAAGTTGGGGTGATCGCAGCACCTAGGGTTGAAGGTATTCTCGTAGAGATCTTGCCTTTAACCTTCTTGGTTCCCCCAGAACCCTTGTTGTTGTTTCCCCTACCAAATTGTTGCCTATTGGCACCATTTTAGTCCAATGCCTTCACCTCTTCCAAGTCTTCAACCATTTGTGGACAAGTGTCAGTTTGATTATCGATACTACAAATTCCACACACCTTGGCTTGGTTAACTCTCCCATTCATGAATTCCTTCATCATAAAAGCAAGCGGTTGGACTTTCTCTTCTAGCTTAGGAGATTGAGCCGGCTCATCCACTATCTTCACTCGAGATCTAGTGCCAAATTTCCACATTCCATAGGTCATTTCTTCGAAGAGCGCCATCACATCTTTTGGAATCTTGTTAGCGATCAAACTGTTGAAAAAAAAATTCACCATTATCATGTCATCATCACACAGCTCCTCAAAGAAATAGTATACCAAATTGGCCTCCTTGAACGGATGATATGAACAGCTTGCCAATAGCCTCCTGAATCTTTTCCAATACTCGTAAAGGGATTCATTTGGGAACTGGGATATACTGGAAAGCTTCTTCATCAAACATGCAAACTTAGAAGCTGAAAGTATTTCTCGAGGAATCTCCACTTCATGTCCATCTAGGAGGTAATGCAACCGGGTTGAAGGTAGTACAACCAATCCTTGGTTGTATCCCGCATCGAGAAGGGAAATGACTTCAAATTGTAGTCCTCTTGCGAGACTCTCGGTGGCTTCACGTTGGTGCAAACTAGATGGAACTCCGACAAGTGCTTGTTCGGATCTTCACCGGCCATTCCATCGAAAGTTGGCAAACACTGGATCATGCCTCTCTTGAGCTCACAAGAGTGAGAAGACAATACATAGGGGTTGATTCTCCAAGTTAGGAGTCATCAACTCCCTAAGTGTGCACTACGAGAAAGTTAACCTTTTGCGACATATACACATGCGACCAATGTGTAAATGTTGTATATTTACCACGTTTATGAAAACGTGTCATTCATTTGCTACTTTTTACGCCATTTCATTTCTATGTCACCTTTCTTGTGACAAGAATGCAACATATTATTTAGTGTCTTAATTTTATGACATATTAAATACGACACTTCAGTAAAATGTCACAATTAGACAATACAATTATGAATTTGTTGCTAATATATGGCACAATTGTGTCATTTGTTTGTTGTGTCTATGTTTGGTGACATATACGTGGAACTTTCTAAAGTATGCCAAGATTACGACATATTATTTACCACACTTTACAAATATGTCACAATTAGATGACACAATTGTAGATTTGTTGGGAAATTGTGGCACAGTTATGTCATTTCTTGGATGTGTCTCTTCTCTTGTGACATATATACGGCACTTTCTATAATGTCCCAAGATTATGACATATTATTTACGACATACATTTTGTATGGGTATAAATTAGAGAAAGTTTCATGTTAGACCGACTAATAGTTAAACCAATCATGAATTTTTTTATTTCAATCATTTTAAGCGTTAGATATTAGTCATTTATACATTGCGATGCATTTTAGAAATTTAATCAAAGTTATAGGAAGCTCACCCCCATTAGTTACATTAAATTTAAATGACCTAGTCTTACGGTTTAGGACAAGACTTTGTATAAATTATAGTATATCTAGACATTAAAAATTATAAATGATTTTTATGCTATATAGGCAACTATTCACACTATATAGTTGGATAATGCTCCAAATTTTTATCACATATAATATTAAGTTCATAATTTTCTTAAATAAAATTATTAACATAATTGAATCAATTTATGATAATTGACATTCAAATCATTTTGAGATGTCATTTTAAGATAGATTGGCTAAATAAGAAACTACTATTATACGCTTGTGTTAAATTAATGCAATATGACCAATCAACATGAAATCCCAACACTAAATTTTAGTATGTATATGAGATAAAATGTAATATAGTTATCACTAACTGTGCAAAAAAAAGAATTTCATTGACTTCTTTTTTAAAAAAAGAAAAAACTAATCAATATTCTTTACCCGTTCCTATAGATTAATAAATAATGACAAATTTATGTCATTCTCACTGTAATATATAACATACATATAAAAAACAAATTGGCTTCTATGTAGGTTTTTCTTAAGCTTTAAAATTCATATGATATTATATATATATAGCTATATAGTATTTACACCGAATTTCAAAAATCAAAAGATCTGATTTAGGCCTCATTATAAAGAAAACTAAAGATAATTGGTTGATTGTATAAACATTTATTTTTATATTATTATCTTTTTTTTTGCTTTTGTTAAGAACAAGTTTATTTTTAACATTTAATTTTTATACTTATCTATCTCAAATCAAACTGCAATTTAATATATTATTTTATTTAAATATCTTGAATTTTATCCTAAAATTAAATTTGATATATACTTATAAATAGTACTATTATGTGAGGTCTTATTAGTTTTTTTCTAATATACATTTATAAAATATTGAATTTATATAAGTGTTAATTATCCAAATTAAAATATAGTATGGATCAATCCTTTTTTTCAAATCGATTATTGAAAGTTAAACTGTGCGATTTAGTTTGATACATATAATATATTTTTTAATCTTTAGTAATCACATCAATAAAAAATATAATAAGTATATAAACTTAATATAATATCAAATAACCTTGTATAGACCACCTTACCGTTAGAAGAGATCATTCATTTAGTACCTGATCAAACCCAGCTTTTTTCTCTCTCTAGCATCTCCGATCTCCTTTTCCAATTTCTGACCGTTACTGACAAAATAACGGCCGGAAACGGTCACAAAACCACCATTCCATGACGGTGGTACCGCCCGAACGCGGCGGGGATGCTCTGGCTCGGAGTTATATCCAGGTGCTAGCCAATCGCCCTCCTCCACTCACTGAATCCCTCCCTTCTAACCCTGA
>JAULKM010099168.1:0-10982 GCA_032355605.1 Rubia tinctorum
TGCATAATAAAACTTTAATATTGCAACAAATACCTTTTACCTTTTATTATTATAATTAAACCCCGTCTTTCCATAAGGTTACGGAAAGACCGTATTTCCCAAGATTTTGCCTTTATGATTTAAGTACAACTAAGATCCATATATCTAATTATAAAGAAATGTCTCTTTTCTAGTTAATTTTTTCTCATACCGTGCGAGATTAGATTATTGAGAGTATTAAATGAGTATTGGGTTAAGATTTTTTTTATAAAGTACAACTAGCACCCCTACTAAATTATTTTAAACTGGCTAAATATACTTTTAAAAAACTGGCTAAATATACAAATTACAAGATTATGATCAAACATTCGTTATTTTCATAGAAATTTACATTGTTTTAGCTGATGTTCTTTTTCTTGAATTGATCTAAATTATCACATGCATAATTTAATAATGGATAAAATGTTTTGATTACCCTCAATTATTCAAGTGTAAAAATAATCTCAAGTTCTTCAAATGTGCTCTAGTATACATTTAATCAGAAATTCATAATCCTAATATCTAGGAAAAGGAAGCGGGTTCGCGGAATCGATTGAATGGAGGTAATGGCAGCATCGATTGATCGAAGGCGGATTGACGGATTTGATTTTGGAAGCAGGGATGTCAGGACAAGTATGGGTTTGATAATTAGGGGATAATGTTGCCATTTCATATTTTGTAATTTTTTATTTTTAAAAAAAATTATAGGGGTAATTTGGTTATTTCATGCTAAACCGACAACGACAATTATTGAATAATTATTTAGATGAAAATAGGATTATATTACTCCCTTCGTTCCATCCGAATTTGCACACTTTCATTTTTTTTGTCTGTTTCATACAAATTTGCACACATCCCTTTTAAGGAAATATTCAACACATCACAAGACATTATTACCCCTAAAAAGTTAAAATTTTACACAATTTAAAATCTGAAAATTCACTCGAAAATATGAACACTTCACTCAACCCTAACTTTTCCAACATATCCACCACAGATTTCCTCGGCGTCACCAAAATATTATTTGGCGGAACTGTTTTTTAATCAAATCGGCTCCATTGGTGACCCGCCTAAAATATGGTTTGAAAACTTAAACCCACCCATCCAAGTGGAGCATCGCCGGGGAGAGAGAAAGAGAGGAAGTGGCGGGAGGCGGAGGGGCGAATGGCGGGGATGGAGGCGGAGAGGCGAAGGGTGCAGATAGAGGCGGAGAGGTGGAGGGAAAAGGCAAAGCAGATCTGAAAGGTAGAAGACTGCGATTAGTTTGCCTTTTTATACCTATAAAATTACAAGGAAGTTTTTCTCCGTGCAGGTTCCTCTGGGATAGAGGGGTGTCACATTTGAAAAACTAAAATTTATATTTACAATTATCAAATAATAGAGGATTATAAAAGAACATTTATAATATTCATAACAATTAAATTTAGGGTGACAAAATAGACCTGTAACCTGCAAATCAAGTAGGTTATTTATTTTTAAACTCGAGTTGGCATGGGTAAAATGATAATGGGTCAAATAGGTGATTGAAAAATATGTGTTGGGCAAGTCGAATTTGCAAGTTGACCGCAGATTTACCCATATGGATCGAAATTTGCGAGTTTATCCATATGAGTCAATATATAAGTTGAAATCTACAGATTTACCCATATGAGTTGGTATATAAACTCAATGTATCAACATGTGGGTTGAAACTCGTAGGTGTTACCCATATGAGTTTGTGTGTTAATATATTGATTGAAACTCACGGGTTTGCTTATTTTTTACTAGTGAGTTGAATAATTTTTTGCCCGCGGGTTGATCGGGTTTCATTCCAACCCGTTTTGACTTGCCCATCATAAAATGGGGTCGAAATGAGTCATACTCCCTCCGTTTCATTGGATGTGACATTTTTTTTTTGAATTTGACACACTTTCCATTTATGGCAAGATTCCTTCAATTTCATCTACTCATTTTACTTTTTCTTTTCGAAATTCAATCTCATCCACACATTTCATTCACCTAAATCCAAACACCTAAATTTATGATGTCATATCCAATGAAACGGAGGTAATACTTATTTTTTTAAATATCCATTTTACTCAACTCAAATTCGAATCATCTATCCATTTACAATCTTTAAACTAAACTGAAGTTCAATGGGATCTGAAGAGAGTAATGCTTCAACAGCTTCAACATGGGTATTGAAACTAGGATTTATGCTGAATGCAAGTTTCTCAAATGTAGAAAAGTGGGTGATTTTGGTTTCAACAAAATGATAAAAACCCACATTTCATGACAAAATATTACTCCGTATTTAATTCCAACACTTCTTTCTTTGTACCATTTTCCCGAATTTCCAATGAACCACCCGCTTAGC
The DNA here is from genome assembly GCA_032355605.1 of Rubia tinctorum. Lineage (NCBI taxonomy): Eukaryota > Viridiplantae > Streptophyta > Magnoliopsida > Gentianales > Rubiaceae > Rubia > Rubia tinctorum. The sequence continues at coordinate 2,375 of JAULKM010099168.1, forward strand.
AGAAAAAAAACAACCAATTTTCTGAAGCAATTCTACAGGATAAACTGTTATTTCTACTCAATTAGAAATAACAGTTTCAACTCCATGAATTCTGTCTGCACCACAACGCAAACAACATTCTACAAAAACTCCGAATCGGGTTCTAACTGCATCAGTGAATGAAGCAACTAAGAACAATAACAATAACAATAACCAAACTTCAATACCAATAACAGCTTAAGAACACCAAGTCAAATGAAGGTTAGCAGGTCTTACGATACGATAAACCTAGGATGGCAGTTTTTTTACACCACTTTATTTACATAGCTTACGAATCACAGAGCTAAGTTCCATCAGTAGGCAATGCTGCCATGAACGAGTTGTAAGAAGACTCGAGATCAAAGTGAAGCTGTCGAGCCTGCTGCTCAGTCAGCTCATCTGCAGCACCCATTTTCGACAGCCTCGCTATCCACTCTCGCATCTTAGCCTTTCCCTCGAAATCATGTGGCAAGATCGACAGCTTATTGAGAGAAGCAGATAAGTCGGAGAGCAATGGATGTACCTGATCAACGGCGACCATGTTCAGCTTTAGCGAGTCCATGGCCGTGATGAAGTTCTGCACACACTCAGCAACCACAGCAGCAGAGGTGCTGTTCGTAGTTGCAGCAGCAGCCCGGTGCTCCACGGTTGCTGGTACGCCAGAGACGACCAGACGGTTGATGGCAGAGGGGCAATCCATCTTGTAGGTGTCGTGGAATCTCTCTATGCTGGGGACAGTGTCTTTCAGTGTTGAAGATAACGTTTTGAAGTGGGCAATTAGCTTGTGGCACTCAGTCTCGTAGTCTGATGCAGAGATAATGTCGCGAACATAAGCCTTTTCGAGCTTTTCTGTTGCCTTTATGATAGCAAAAAGCTCGGCGAAATTTTCATACATCTCTCTTTCCCGCTTATCATTCCACAGCTTGACCTCCATAGTTTACCTAACTATTGTTTATGTATGAGTAGGGTTCTTTACAGAGAATCGAAGGCGGACTGGAGAAGAGAACGGGACACGCGCATGAGACCGAAACTTCCTGCAGAACCAAAATACTACCGATCAAAATCCGCTTTCAATCTCACAGCACACACTGATAAACACATTAGTCACACATAATAACACACAAAAGCACACATGGCATCACAAAAGCTTTTCTATGCAACAACACTTCAGCATAATCTAAATCATAATCGAGTCTTTTTCTCAATCCGCCACACACTACTAAACACACTAATCACACATACAACACCATCATTTCATCCAAACCCAAATCCAACCCCCCCCCCCCTCCCCTCTCTCTCTCTCTCTCTGAGTGGCACAATACATATACATTTGTCACCCACAAAGAGATACCTCCCTGTTCAACATCATTTCAACATAATCCAAATCAAAAACCATTCTTTTTCTCACACAGTAACACCGGTACAAGCGTTAACCGCCCATGTAACACCCACAAACTATCACAAATTTCCTAATCAACCACATTCATCAGAGTCGCACAATGATATATACACATTCGTCACCCGTACAACACCCACAAGCACACATGTCTCACATAAATTTCCATATTCAACAACATTTCATCATAATCCAAATCAAAATCCTCTCTTTTCCTCACACAAAACACAAGTTCATCACCCATGTAACACACCAAACGAACATAGAAGCTTCCATAATCATTCAAATTTCATCATAAACCAAATCCACTTTATTTTCTTACAAAATCACACACTTATACAAGCCCACACGTCCTCACAGAAGCCTCACTATTAAGCCACATTTCATCAAAATCCCTATCATAATCCGCCCATAATTCCACACAGACACACTCATACACAACCTTTAGCATCAGAACCAACATCAAGACAAAGATCGCCACACAAAACAAAAACCCAGATACAAAAACCCAATCTTTCACAACAAAACCACCCAAATCAAACAAACCAAGAAAACCCATCTCTAATAAACCCCTAAACCAACAAAACCCATCACGAATCCGAACAGAACAAGCCCAGAACAGCAAGAAAATCGGGAAAAGGGATCTGATGGCGTACCTGAAAAGAAGGAAAGGATAACGAGCTGAGAAGCAGCAGAGTCAGACACGAGTTAATGGGGGGAGTACGGGGAGTGTATATATATATATATATATATATATATTATATATAGGAAAAGAATTGGACGCGGCTTTGAAGAATGGGAAGAGTATTGCAGGTGAGGTGCTCTGGTAAATTATGTCAGAAGCAATGATAAAGAAAGGGGGATGGAAAAGAGGCTTGTGGGTGTGGGCATAAGATATAGATTGCGTGTTGGATATGGGTTTTTGCATCTTCAATGTCCAATACGTTTTGGCCTTGGCCTGTGAGAGTTGCCTCCATCCCCTTTCTATTTTTTGATTTCAACAATTTTGTTAGGGTGGATGATGTCATCCTATGATCAATCTTCTCCGTTTTACTATTACATTACTTAATATCTCCGGTTTAAGTTGCACACTTTAAATTTGGATATTCCCTCTGTCCCAACCATTTCTCTTGGATACTCCCTCTGTCCCAGCCATTTAAGCAGAGAGAGAAATGGTTGGAATTTTTTCTAATCCAGTAAACTGTCCAAACTACCCTCATCTTCTACCTCTCTCATTTCTCTGCCATTGACACCAACCAACCACCATTCAACACATCTAACACCACCACCAAGCCACACCACCCCTTCTTCCATCTTACATGACAAATTGTGTTGGAATTTTGCATATCAATGTCAATCCACCTGATTTCTCCATATTTCCTTTTCTAGATACGGTTTTATACCAATTCTTTGCCGACGAAACTTACCAACATCACTCGTCCAGCCAATCGAAGCTTCAGCAACCTCATTGGGCCAATTGACCCCCACAAAAAGCCTCAACTTCCTCCTCTACAAGCTCGTCGCTGCCATCTCCGCTTCCAACTCCAAACTCCCCTTCGTCTACTTCCTCCACGACGGCGGGACATGAGCAGATCTTCCGGGAGTTAGTTTTGTACGACCCATTTCACTGCGTACGCGCTCTCATCGCTGAGGTTGATGAAGATGGAGATTCAACAGTTGGCACGGGACATGGGCGTGCCAGAGAAGAACAAGGTAAAAGCCAGTTGGTGTTAGATCGCCACCAGCGGTCAGTCCTTATTGCTTGGTGGATCTGCAGATGAGACTAGCGTATGAAATCCCATAAATTTGATTTGCTTCAAATGAGTTTGGGCAAAATATGTGGGGGTGGGGGAGTTTGGTAGATCCGCATATGAGGGGGGAGAGTTTTGTGAGAAGTCAAGTGTTAGACCTTTACTCATAGCCTAAACACTTGTTCTGATTTTACCACCGATCTGTGAGGGAACGAGGTTTTACACGTTGTAAGCTCACCAAGAACACTCAAATTTACGGAGCTCGGCTCCAACCTTTATCTTTATTGATCAAAGGTAAGTTTTTCGGTTGGAAAACACATCACCAGAATACTCAATGACCTTTGCTCTAACCGGGAGTATTTATAGGCAAACATACAATTGGCGGTTAACACCCTTAACCGCCCAAAGGGAAGAAACTCTTCGGGTAGTTCCTAATAACTACCCGGCGGTTACACATAACCCTGAGTTATTCTGCATTTCTAGGGCCAACTAGCTCTCTTCCAAGCGTCAGCTCCCTACAAGGCTTCACCCGAAACAATGCATCTTTTGGCCGTAAGGTTTTCAACCCAACCAAGTAACCGTCGTTCTATCTGCGAACCGTTGCAACTCTTGGGACATGGAACCCGAAACCTTGCCACTTAGCCAACTTGGATCAACCCACCTTTCTCGGGTTATCCTTCACCTTAACCGTAGGTAAAACACACCGTTTTAAGCCTTTTTCGTCCTTTGCCTTAATTCCCCCAACCGATAGGTCAAAGCCACCATCCAAACCTTGCCTAAAAACACTTGGTCCCGGACCAAGGTTCAACCGACCAACTCCCAAAAAGTATGCATCTTTACACCCCTGACCGAACTATCACTCATGAAAATTAGTTTGGTAAACTGTGGAAAAATAAGGGTGTAGCCGACCACCCCCACCTAAGTGGTTACCATCCTCGACAATTTTACTGCTGACTCATGTACTCAGCAATTTCATCTCCAAATTGCCATAAGTCCTTCTTAATAATCCATTCAGCATCCACTGGATCTTCACCCTTCCAATGAACTAAGAACTTGGTTCTTCGATTCTTCTTGCTTGCACCTAACGTCTCATGGTTCAAAATAGCTTCCACCTCCTTTTGATACTGAGTCCTCACTAGCGGAGGAGCCCTCTTCACTTGAACTCTTTCAGGGTCCTCTGCATCAACATAAAACTTTTTGAGGTAGCTAACATGGAACGTAAGATGTACCTTCAAACGATATGAAAGTTCCAACTTGTACGCAACGTTTCCAACCTGCTCAAGGACTTCAAAGGGGCCGTCAAACTTGGGCACTAATCCCTTGTGCACCATTTTTCTACTTATGTGCTTCCGAATTTGTGGAGTTAATTTCAACATGACCAGGTCCCCGACCTGGAACTCCAAATCTTGCATGTTCTTGTGAACATACTTCTTCATTTATTTCTGAGCAAGCAACAAACTATCTCGATCCTCATCAATCAATTCTTGCTTAGACCGAGCAAACCGGTAAGCTGCTGGACATTTTCCTCCTGTTTTCTGGACTTCAATCTCGTTTGGAGACAAAGGTTGTTGTCCGGTAAACAACTCGAATGGACTCAACCCCGTGGCTGATGACCGATGTAAGTTGTAATAGAACTGAGCCACATAAAGTAACTCGGGCCAATATTTCTGACTGGTCGTTACATAATGTCTCGGATATTCTTCCAGCAAAGCATTCATCCTTTCCGTCTGACCATCCATTTAGGGATGATTCACCGTTGAGAACTTCAATTCTGAACCCATTGAGTTGAATAATTGGGTCCAGAATATGCCCGTAAACCGTGAATCCCTATCACTTATAATTTCATCGGGAAATCCAAAGTATTTCGCAACATACTTTAGAAACAACTCAGCCTTTTATCCTCTGGACACATTGTTGGTGCCCCAATAAACACAGCATACTTGGAAAATCGATCAACTACAATAAGTATAGAACCCAACCCATCAACTTTAGGCATACCTGTGATGAAGTCCATCGAGATCGACTTCCATGGGTAATCAAGAATAGGCAAGGGCTGCAACAAGCATGCCTCCTTCTTCCTCTCGTGTTTGTCCAATTAACAGACAAGACACGTCCGAACATAAGCTTCAATGTCATGTTCCATCATTGGCCAAATGAAATTCCTTGACAATAAGGCCAACATCCTTTCCACACCTGGGTGACCAACCCATTTTGAATCGTGGGACTCTTTCAAAAGCTTCCTTAGCAAGTTCCCTGAACTTGGCACATAAGCTCGGTGACCTTTGGCAAACAACACATCATCTTCTAGCCAATAGCGTCGAACTGTACCCTCTTCAACTTGAGTTTTCAACTTCAAGTAAACTGGGTCTTTTTTAGATTCTTCACGAATCTTGTCCATAAAATTCGTCACAACTGTTGTGATGGCAGCAACATACTCCCCCACATGTTTCCGACTTAAAGCATCCGCAAACTGATTCTCCTTTCCTGGTTTGTGGATCCAATCGAAATCAAACTCGGCTAAGAACTCTTGCCATCTTGTCTATTTTGGGGTCAACTTCTTTTGCGTCTTGAAGTAAGTAGTTGCCATATTATCTGTCACTACAACGAATGATGTTCCCAACAAGTAGTGCTTCCAAATCTCAAGTCAGTGCACCACTGCCGTCATCTTCTTCTCATGAGTACTATATCTTGACTCATGTTCTTTCAATTTTATGCTTTCATAAGCAATTGGGTACCCTTCCTGCACCAATACTCCGCCAATTGCACGATCAGACGCATCTGTGTGCACCTCAAATGGCTTACTGAAATTCGGTGATCACAACACCGGTTCAGTCGCAACCGCAACCTTCAAAGCATCAAACGCTTCCTTGCATGTATCACTCCAAACCCAAGGAGTATCCATTTTCAGCAAATCTGTCAAAGTACTGACCAACTTCGAGCATCCCTTTATGGCCTTAATTCTGGAACTTTATTCGGGGTTGGCAATTCCATCACGGCCGCCACCTTCTTTTCATCTATCCTGATTTTACCCCAACCCAGGACATGTCCAAGGAAAGTGATTTCTTGCGTGGAGAACTCACACTTCTCCTTCTTGACATATAATTCGTGTTCCCTTAGTTTGTCAAACGCCTTTCTTAAGTGAACAAGGTGTTCTTCCAGCGACTCGGAATAAATAACGATGTCATCCAAGTACACAACAGCAAACTTGTCTAGATAGTCATGGAGAACATCATTCATCAGATTACAAAAGGTTGTTGGTGCATTTGTAAGCCCGAAGGGCATCACCAGAAACTCATAGAACCCATAACAGGTTACAACCGTTGTCTTTTCTTTGTCCCCTTTTGCTATTATAACCTGCCAATATCCCACCCTAAGGTCTATTTTAGTATAAAAGTGACCTTTTACAAGCCTATCAAACAAATCGTAGGTATTCGAGACAGGATACTTATTCTTTACCGTGAGCTTATTCAAAGTTCGGTAATCCACACAAAATCAGAGTGATCCATCGGCCTTTTTCTGAAACAAGGCGGAGCACCGTACGGAGCCTTCGAAGGTTGCAGCAGTCCACCTTCCAGAAATTCATCCAGTTGCTTCCGAAGCTCCACTAGTTTCGCCGGAGACATACGTTAGGGGGCCTATGCCGGTGGTCTAGCCCCTGGAACTAGTTCAATCCTATGATCTGTTGCCCGTCTTGGTGGCAACCTTTTAGGCAATTCAACTGGCATCACATATGCAAAGTCATCAAGTAATTTTGCCACTGCCGGTGGGATATCCTGGAACACGTCTGGCTTCAGTTCAACCAGCACTGAGAGGAACGTTTGCTCGCCCTTCTCCAAGCCTTCCTTTAGTTGAATTGATGACAACACACCCTCAGTCTTCCTCTTCTTCCTGGCCTGAATATGCTCCCTCGAATAGCAAGGAATGAGGGTTGGGGCTCTTTCGTCCATGATCATAAATCCACTCAAATGAGGGATTGGATAGGCTTTATGGATACACATGAAATCCTTGCCTAATATAATTTCAAAATCATCAAGGCACCTTAACACGGTGATGCCTATTACACCCAACCATGTGCCTAAACATAATTTCGCATCTACCCGACCTAACACTTTCTCAGGTTGGGAATTTACAGTCTTTATATGTCAATTGTGAGAAACAACATTTAATTTCAAATCTTGGGCTACCTTGCCCGACATAAAACAATATGTTGCTCCAGAATGGAGCATTGCACTTACAGGGTACCCATTAATTATTCCCAACACAAACAACAACGAATTTAATGGGACAGAGGGACCAACTATACCTATGGTGTTCAGGAGTTGCATGGGGTTCATCCTCATCGGGACCTCCTTGGTCTCGCCCGGTTCAACAACAGTGGTAGCATTTACCCTTCCCTATTTTTGAGGGCAATCGCGAGAGAAGTGTGGACCGCCGCACTTATAACAGCCACTCGTCTTCTTCCTTTCCTCCTTAGAGTCATCCTTCCCTTGGCTCTCCTTCTTTGGGACTGACATCTTGGACTTCCAGTCCTTTTTCCCGTATTTCCCTCTTTTGTCTCCAGAACTAGTGGATGTAGCCTTGAAGTCCCCTAGTTTTTCAGCCGCCGCAACAGCCTGGGCCAAGTTTTGCACTCCCTGCCTATGCAATTCAAACTTTGCCCAATTTTGTAAACCATTAACAAAGTTAAACAACTTATCTGATTCCGACATGTCGGTCACATCTAACATGTGTGAAGTTAAGGCCATCACATAGTCTCGCACTGAACCTGTTTGCTTGAGTTTGTTCAGTGCCTCACGAGTAACCCACACAGCATTGGCAAGCATGGATTAGGCCTTCAGTGCCTCCTTCAAATTGTCCCATGTAGAGATTGGGGTTGCTACACCGTCCATACACCTGGTTCTCCACTAGAGCTTCGCATCCCCAATCAGGTACATGCTCGCAACATTCAATTGTTGACCCGCGAATATCTTCGGGTCCTAAAATAATTCTCAATATCCCACAAGAAGTTCTCCACATCTTTGAAACTTCAATTTCTATTGAAACACTTCGGTTCAGGGACTTTGAAAACGTCCACCCTTTCAGGGCATGGGCCTGGGACATGGCTAATAACAATGGCTTGCTTCAGCAACTTCACTCCTGCTGCCAAACTTATCCAAAGAGGATCTTCTTCATCGCTATCATCTTCACTATCTTCCTCCTTAGAACTTTTTCCCTTGATGTGGAGTTTTAGATTCTCCACATCGCGGTGAAGTGCATCCAGTTACGTTGCCATCTCTTTTGTGGTGGAACTGGGAAAGTCCGTGACTTGCTTCTCCATGACTGCATAATTTGCATCTAGTTTGACAAGAGCCTCCTCCATCTTAGCTATCGTGGCCTTGAGAAGATCATTCTCGGCATGCAAAGTCATGATCTTTTCGCTTCTTGTCATTGCCATAGTTCACGC
>JAULKM010099169.1:0-10981 GCA_032355605.1 Rubia tinctorum
TTTCACGTAATCGCGTCTTTTAAATTTCTGAAAAACTCAAAATGATCATCTTTTTTTTAAGATCACAAGGTTTTGTTTAACAGCCAGTACTCCAAGCTTTTAAGCAAGTGATCACTGGCACAGATTAACAAAATAAAAGAAGCTCCCAACAACTAGCACAGTAGAACATGAATACAAAGGATACAGGTTTTTATACGGGCCAGTACTTCATTTCCAATATATAAATAAAGAGAGCACAACTTTGATTTATAATTCCATGCAACGAGTATAATTTATTCACTGGATAATGAAATGAGGCCACTGGATATGGATCCTCCAGTTACTAGAGGCATAGAAAGTCCAGTATTCACTTTATAATGTCACTAGTTTGTGCACCAAAGCGAAGAATAGCATTAAAGCACAACAGATTACAGAAGGTACACTAGTACTTGATTTTTATTTCTTTACATTGAAAATTCAGTTCAGGAACGTACAAGCGTGTATATTCCAAGCTGAAAAGGCATTGAAACGTAGACTAGAAACCAACAACCTAGATTTATTGTGGACTGTAACGATTTACAATACAAGGGACTACTTCAGTAATAGAACTTATAAATAAAGATGTTATAACTTCTTCTTACCATAAAAGGCAAAATGACGGAGTATACTCTAACGAGAATCGCACTACCTCACGGCGGGGAGCAGACACCCAGAAAATAATACAAAGTCATCTCATCAAGGGAACACACATCTCATCAGCAAACGAATTTACACAAAATTGACCAATCATCATTTATAGCCATGGAATCAACTTCATTAGTAAAAATAAATCCAAAGGGAGCATGTTCTGAAGATTGATCTCTTGCTCAATTAGGTTTTGTCTTCAAGCTGGATTCTGTGAATCCGTCTGATGACTCTGATCTTAATAATATGCTAAACAGTCAATACCCTCATGTAATTAAAGTTAAATACTGGCGCTTACCTGATTCTTGCAAAAAATGTTGCACGGGCAGTAACCAGGTGTGCACTCTGTGCTGGTTAAAACATTCAAACATCTCTCACCACAAGCACTTTCAGGTTCATCAGCACGATACTTACAGTTGCAAATGGGCACGTCATCATCCTTAAGCTTTTTGGGTCTGGAATGTAAAACGCAAGAAAGAAGTATGAGGTTCACCATAACGCGAGAAATAAAAGCAGTTAACACAAATTCTCCATTCCGAGTACCTATCTAATAGTAGCCAATGCTTGCTTACTTTTGCAAATTTGCACAACTTTCACAAAAAGCACAGAAACAAAAAAACTCATGGAATTCTTTGTATTTCATTGCATTTAGTTTTGTCAAAGAGACAAATCAGACACAACAAAAAGTACCAATAGACAGGTCAAAGTAAGATAGGTATACCCCTCACCAAAATCACATCTATCATCTGACAAGTGTAACCAATTCCCCAACCCCTTCAATTCAACAAAATGCTTACTTCTCAACAAAAGAACCAAAGTCAGAAAAACTTACTTTGGTACTCGAAAATCATTTTGATGAATGTGCGTGAATGACGGTACTCCATCTGGCAATTTAATCTACAAAACAACAATGAATTGATCAGTCAACAGCTTAAAGCAAAATAGAAACTACAGTTGGCAGGAAGGACAGGAGCAATCAAGAAACATTCTACAAATAAATAAGCAGAGAAATGTTAATGAAGAACTTCATGGCTTAGTTCTCTGGAAGGCGTGAAAATGGAAAGGTAAACCTTTTATGCAACTGAGGGAAATGCAATAAAAGAATAGGCTAATGAACCTGAGGGACATGACCACATTGAACAGAATTTGAATCATAGCATCAGAAGAGAACTTCACCTATCAAAATTTTAATCCATTTAACAACCAATATTGATCCTCACAGAAACAAAAGGAAAACACTAACCAACAATTTTCTTTTTCATGGATTAACCAGTAGCAGTGTCAGCTTAATGCTTATGGTAATACAAAAGGTATTCTGAAACATGGATCACCCACCACAAAGGTGACCAATTACATCAATGCAAAAAACAAGGGAAAATGGAGCAAATAATATGCTGGTTTTAGAATGGGAATTTTCTCAATCTAATACCAAACATTTACCAACTATTTTCTTTTTCAGCCAGAGTACAACTCATTGTTACAAACCATAACATAGATGGTGTTAACTGATAGAAAAATCAGTGGATTCCTCGTGAACTCAAGTGCAAATAGGCTCACATGCATTCACGAATCATAGCATAAACAGCATTATCATATCAAAAACATAAGTTTTTATAATATCATAAGAAAAAAAGAGATGCATGAGTAAGGGGTTGAACAACTTTTTTTGGAAGGCTGTCACGGCTCCAAACTTGATTTCCTCTTTCAAGGGGCGGACGTCTGTGATGTTTTTGATCCATTCAGAAAGAAGAACTGTGTTTTGTGAGCTTAATGCCTCAAAATGTGTTTAAGAGCTTAAAGCCTCAAAACGTGTTTAGGAGCTTAAATCCTTCAAGTGTGTTTAAGACATTACCTGCGCACCATAAGTCTCTAGTGGGTATGCATTGTGAAACCGCCACTCTTTTTACATGAAAGTTAAGACCGTTATTACCATATTTTTTATGTTTTATTTTTTGCCTCTTTTGGAAAAGGCAAAGGAAGAAATAAAGTTATTCATTCACTAATAGAATGTACAAAGGCTTGCTAATAAATTCCTTGTGAATAGAAGATATGAATCCAAAACTCACTTACCCATTTAATTTCCATACCATCCACTCAAATTAGTCTGTACATGAGTGAAATGATTGAATACTCATGAGACAATAGATAAACATAAGATATAAGGAGTTTGTTTAGATGCCTACACCTAATATATATCCTAATACAAATTCACTTATGCCAGAAATAACTTTACCTGTGGGGTTCAATGCTGCTTTATCAAACATGTACAGACTTATGCTCGTTTAAGGAAACTCTATTCCGAGATATTTAGAGCTAATATGATTCGGAAGAATTCTTTTAATATGGAAAGAAACTAGTACTCAACAATAAAAAACTTCGTTAATAAGTCACATAAGTTTGTATTATCATAGGAATGTAGTAAAATAATTTAATAATTGGATATGAACTATTAGTTTAGAATTCATATTTCTGCATCACAATATATTATTCTCTTCCATTCATCCATCTTTTCTGTCAAAGATATAAAAAATGTAATAACTAAGAACATAACCAGACAGGCTGAGTGGTGATTACAGCTAGAGAGTATCCATTCAGCCGTCAGATGGTATGAGCAATGGAAAATAACAAGAAACAATTAGTCCTTTACCTACTATGTGGGCTGGCCATCCAGATATTATCTCACTAACCAAATTTAAGCTTCCTATAATTTACTCCTCCCGGGGTAGGAATATAAGCCTCTTCACTTAACATCAAATGCACTTTAAGCTCTATCCTACATAATTCCGTGTCTCTCTACAACTAAATGTAAAGTTATCTCAACAGAAAACCTAGATAACACTAAAACAACGGTTCTTAACCATTTCAAACCATCTAAATATACTCAATATCATTGTAGGAGGTCCTATCAAACTTTCAGGAAAAACATGGGGTATGTAGTGAAGAGATAGCCACTAATTAGAGATGAACGTGACCAAGGGATAAAACCTAACTTCCTTGCAGCACTTTTTCGTAATTTAAATATCATTGAACAGAGTTGACAACCATCTTCTAGTCTATATGTCTTTTTTCAGAATGGTATAATGATCAATAATGCGAACCATAATAGGGCCTAATCACAACTGTGTCAGTTTGTACCATATTAGCCATAAAAGATTCAATATAACAGATGACGCTCCAATGGGATTTTATACTTAGATAAAGAACTCTGGACATTGATCATGTGACATTCTTAACCTTACAACTTAAGAATTTACCAACCTTCTTTACCATACAACTTAAGAAATTATCAACGTATACAGCTTAATAAAATTTAATGAATAAGCACTTTTTGTGGTCAAAAGAAATTTATTCAAGAACATGAATTGTGCCAACAATGAATAGTCTAATTCAGAATTTTAAAATGTGGAACTCAAGGGGCTACTCCATATCGGCCCACTGTATTAGATCTACGCTGGGTTTCTAAATTAAAATTCCTACTTAATAACACTCTTTAATTGTACCATAAAATCAATAATATTGTTGCAATGAACCAATCCGGCATCCTTCTCTACAAATCGACGTGGCAGTGCATATAGTATGTTTGGTACAACACGAGACTTCCAAGTTTCGGATTGACCAACACTTGAACGGAAAAATGTCATATAAGTTATTTCCCCACCTTCCACGTTCCAAATACGATAAACCTCGCTATGATTCGCTACTTCCACTTTTCCAAATAGGTGAGCAACTATCCATCACCCAACCACCAATATACATCTCACCACGAGAGCCGCCAGCATTAATGAAAATAAAACAGAAATAACAACTGGACATAGCCTCTTATAGTCTTATATATTTATAATTCTGATGAGATCTAACTCAAACTCGAGCAACAAAATATTTTTTTGTTTTTTAAAAAAAACACATGTGCAACACACCAGCTTAGAATTTGTTCCATACTCAGAATGTAACTTATTTCGATAGAATTGCTGAAAAGACACACTACAAAAATCTCGATAAAACGCAAGAGAGCTGAAAACAATCCACATGATGACAATTTCTAAACACGTATGTGTATGGAAATGTGAATTGGACGGTGTGTGAGTGAGTGTGTGTGTGTGTATGCGGTGGAGTTCACGGGAAAGGGGAAGAAGAAAACGAACCGGGCTCTGATTCTCCATAGCGGCAGGCAGCTGTTGAAGAGGAGGGTTTCTGAAGAATTTTAGGGTAGAAAAAGGGGGAAATGTATATAGGCTTGGTTCGTAGCGGTGCAGTGATGAGGATTGTTGGCGGACGGTGGCAGTTGGCGCTGAGTTGGAGTCGAGGCGGGAGTAGTGACGAGATCATACTTTTGATTTCCAATGCCGTGTGAATAATAGTTTCAATCTTTTTTTTTTGACCTTTTACATCATTCTAGTTGTTCCTCTATCAATGGCGGAACTAGGGGGCAAGCCGGGGCAGCCGCCCCCAACCTCCAGTGAATGAGGGGTAAATATACATCCCGTCCCTCCTCGCCCAAGATCCGCCCCGCCCTGCCCATTCTCACATTTTGGTCTAGTTCCGCCACTGTCCTCTATAGTAGTTTTTTTAGCAAACCTCTATAGTAGATTAGTAGTCCTTATTTTTGTCTCTTTTTAGTCTCTAGTTTGGAGGGGGTGTGGAAATTTATGTAAGGGTTGATTCTCATATTATAAATGATAATTTCAATCATGTCAACGATAAATTTGTTTAAAAATTAGATAAGAAGATGAAGATTTATACGGTGTAGTATTTAGAGCGTGGTCAGTTAAATTTTCTATACGTGTAGTATTTACTACGTTCAAATTAGGTATGAATTTTTTGAATGCCTACTTATTAGGGTTTGACATATTTGGTTTCGTTTCAATTTTGAGTTTCATTTTATAATTAAAGTTACTATTCGAGTTTAGATTCGAATTTTTGATCATGAATTTATGAGTGTTTAAATTCATATATTCATAGTTTGGATTTACTCTTCGAAACCTACCAATATTCTTCACCTTATCACGTGGGCCCCACCTAAATCAAGTGGAACTCCTCCCTCACGAGTTCCTCTACAAGTCATCTCTCACTCTCCATAAAACACCACCACAGTAGGAGTAAACTCCCTCCCACTTTATAAAACTAACCTATTGTAAGTGTTTTTATACTCACTTCCACTCTATTCAAACTCCATTTTAGACTGGTCTAAGGACTAATCAATAATGACAACTCTTTAATAAGGAGTGATTCTTATTATAGAAAAGTGTTTATATAACCTATATAATTCACATGAGTGCCAATATAACTTTTAATAATTGAAAGTGCCAGTATAACCCAAGAAAGTAAGTAAAAGTGCAATCATACCCATTCTGGCATATTTAAGTCGAAATTTGGTGAAAAAACTATTTTACCCCTCTGAATTTTTTTTTAAATAATGAAATGATTATTACATCCTTTCTTCTCTTCTCTTCTCTTCTTCTCTTCCTATGCCTTCGTCGCGACCTACTTCGCCATCACCAGCGCAGAAAACTAGAATGCTGGTTTCTTGTTATACATTCGTAGGGCAAATAGTGCCAAATAACAATGGAGATTCGGAACAGTTCTCTTGATATAGAGCTGAGAGATCTTAACAGAACCTTCAATTTTCGATCCCTATAACGATAACTTCTTAACACCAGTGAAGAAACCCTAGCATTTGAAGACGACGATGTGGCAGAAAGCAGCGATTAAAGTCTCTGCCCAGCGAAACCCAACGTTGGCGACCAAGCAATTAAAGACAACGTTGATGGGATGGCTAGAAAATGGCAGTGGCGGGGAGGATCTTGATGGTGATGGCAGAAGGGTTGAGGGAGGATGTTATGGCGAGGGTTAGTGGGGGCTGGTGGTGGTGCTGGGTGGCAAGGTGGCGGGGTTGATTTGGGATCGGGTGGTGGTGGGTTTGTTTGTGCAGCGGCGGTTTGACGGTGGTCCGTTGATGGTAACGGGGTGGTGGTAGCGGCGAAGACTATTCATGCACTTTTTATTTTTGGGTCAAAGGGAAATTTGGTCATTTTAGATTGAGTCAACGGCCGAAAAAACTTAGTCAGTGTCGAATTGTTTCATAAAGTATTTATGGTTATTTTTGCAGTTTCAATCATTCGAGGGTTGTATCGGTTGAGTAAGTATATAGTATTGCCCTTCTTACTAAGAAAATAATTGTTATTAGGTGTTCTTAGCATAATATAGAAAGTGTTTTTATAAATTTACCTAATTCACATAAGTGTCAATATGATATTTTGATAATTGAAAGTGCAAATATAACCCTAGATAGTTGATGCAAGTGCAATTATATCCATTCCGGCAGTTTAAGGCCGGATTTGATTAAAAGACAGTTTTACCCCTTTGAAAAAAATAATGAAAATAAGACATTACAATTATACCCCCCAAAACTCTATTCTTCTTCTTCTTTCTTCTCTTCCTTTCTTCTTATTCTTCCACCTCATTTCTTCCACTTCCGCCGCAGTCTTTTTCTTCTTTTCTCCGACGGTCCCCAGCGGTGGGGGAAGGGAGATTTTAGTCTGCTGGAGGCAAACGACTTCAGATTTATCCTCGGCATCTGTACTACGGCGAGGGTTTTGGTCTTCAAAGGAGCTCCACTGCAGCGGCGAGGAGCTCCGGGTAGGGGTGATTACATTGGTCGGTGCGGGTTTCAGTGTTCATCAACGGCATTTGAAATTGCCATAATAAAGAGCAAGAGCACCTTCGCGTCGAAAGGGAGCTTGAAAATATTCCCACTCGTAAAAAATGAGAAGGTTCCCTGCTTAATTTAGCTTACCCATTTTCTAGTTTCTGAATCCTACAACTCTTGCTCAGTTGAATTCAGTGTGTGTGTGTCCGCGCATGCTAGGTTCTTTGGTGATTTTTTAGTTGATTTGGCTAGTTTTGATCTGTTAGCACTGGGCAACTAAGATTTAGAGTTGGTGGAGGTAGACTGCGGGATGAGGGTGGTGCTAGGGTTCACTGGATTTGGTGGTGGTGGTCGGTGGGACGATGTGGTGGCAAAGCTGGGAGTTAGGTGGGTGAGGGTTAGGGTTAGGGTGGGTGGGACGAGGTGGTGGCGCGGTGGGGTTGGTGGGCTAGGTGAAGGTGGGAGAGGTGGTGGTGGTGGCTGGCTGGTGGGGGTCGGTGGTCTAGAGGCGGAGGTGGTGGTCTAAGGGAAAAATTGTCCCAACACTTATAGGTTTTAGGTCTAAGGGCATTTTAGTCATTTTATATACGGTCAATGTCGGTCAACACCGAAAATGAGTTCTGAGGGGTATATTGGCACTTTCATCAACTATTTAAAGTTATTTTTGCAAAAATAATTATATGAGGGTTATATTGACACTTAGTTAAGTAGGTAAAGTTATATTGGTATATGTCTCTATCTAATATACAGAGTATATACATAACTCTCTTGACAGATGGTATGTCCATAAACTTATGGACATGTGTTTTTTACCTATACGCTGCACTTGTGAAATTACATACTAAATTTAGAAATTTAAAAATGTATTTTTTATATTATATTATATTTTATATTTTCACATTCAAATACATTACTCCCTCTGTTTCATTGGATGTGGCACACTTTTCATTTTTGGTTTTTTTTTATTTTGCACACTTTCCTTTAATGGCAAAATTCATCAATTTCATTCACTCATTCTACTTTTCTCTTTCTAAATTCAATTTCATTCACTCATTTCATTCAGCTAAATCCAAACATCTAAGGCTAACGTGTCACATCTAATGAAACGGAGGTAGTACTTGTTTTAACTTTGAAAATACAATATTTAAATTTTATTTAAAAAATTACAACATTTAAGGTAGTAAAAATTGAGGGGCATGTATATAAGTTTATGTTCAGATCACCTATTCCACCTTATAAGTTCGATATCAATCCTCCAGAATACCATCTAAAATCTAAACAACGCAGCTTTGAAAGAAAATCTCAAAACCCCAAACCAGGATTAAGATTACATTAAGCCCCCGAAGCCCTGACTCCTTCCTCTCTCTAAGGGTCTGTTTGGTAGAGCTGTGGTTAAAAGCAAATCTGGCTTATTTTGAAAGCAGGGGGAGACCAACTTCTACTTTTCCCCCAAAAATAACTTCTGCTTTCAAAATAAGATGTTTTTTAGCAGTTTACCAAACACCAAAAAGTGTTTTGCTTATAAGCACAACAGTTAAAAAGCCCTGCCAAACAGAGCCTAAGACATCTACTCTCACCTCTCTCCAAGGCTAATCCTAAAACAACTTCTGGAGGGGGCTGCCACCACCAAAAACACCCTATTCTGCCGGTCCCCTCCACCCCAATCATATCCCCATTACACCTACCATAGTATCATCGTTACCTAAGAGTGTTTTTCGCCGGATCTGTAAAAGAGAAGTAACCTATTTTGTTTGTCAAGTTTTCATCGTTGAGCTCAGAGTGTCACACTGGAGTCTCACTAGAGTTTTCAGCGTCCCACCGGGGCATCCGACATCCCGAGACCAAAGGTGGGAGACAGGTGGTATCTGGCGCCTGGGACCCTCCTCAATTCGAGACCTGCAGCGCCGGGACCTGGCGGATCCGATACCTGCGTACGAGAACTCCTGCAGAGACATGCTCATTTCGAGACTTTCGGCACCCAGACCTGGCGGAGCGACACCTGCAGAGACCTGTGGCGAGAAGCATCCGGTGAATCGGCAACGGTCATCCTCGAATTTTGCCCTGGGAGATTTCGATCAGATCTTGTTTTTCTTCGAGTCTACTTGGATGTGAGCTGGCCAACCCAAATCCAGTACTTGCCAACTCGGGGTCCCCGTGTAGTTAACTCAGAAACGAATCAAGAACGAGTTGACTCAGACCAGATGAGGTCAAGAGCCGAGTTTACTCAAAAGGTAGCAAGGTCACTAGGGGTTATTCTCCTTTTTTTCCTTTTTCTACTATATTATTCATCTTTTATGGTGGGAGGCTATTTTTTAATTTCAGTATTTAATTTATTGTTCTTTTTCACCACTATTGGGGTAGTTGATCGAACTAGGTCTTTTTTGCTTGAATATTTAGCCGCGTTAGTTTCTCTGCCAATCTGAGGTTTTTCTGACGGCTCCTTTAGATTGGTTAAATCTAGTTAGCTTCTGATGTAGTCTATTCGTTGGTATAGGAGTCAAGGTAGTTACAATGACTTACCATTATTGGCGATTCCAATCATAGTTTATGGACCAAATTTATAGACCGAGCAAGTTGAATAATGTTTGATTGTTACCTTGTGCGTGTTAGAGACTTTCTTAAGGAGAAATCTGAATCAAAGTAGTTACAATGACTTAACATTGGCTATTCCAATCATAGTTTACATACCAGATTTATAGACCGAGCAAGTTGAATAATCTTTGATTGTTACCTTGTGTCGTGCTACTTAGGGACTTTCTTACCTTCTCCCAAGTTCACTTACATTTACAAAAGATTATTGGGAACCAAAATGACTGGGTCTATCTCCTACTTTCTATAAAGGACTTTAATTTAATGGAGATAACCGGATCTTTCACTTCTAAAGTTATTCACTTTTGTTTTGATTGCTTAGACATTGAGTAGTATAGTGTTTGAAAATTCTGGGTGAATATGGCAGAAATTTGAATATTGTGTCGGCTTCTAGTAGTTTGAGCCGAATTAGTCAGAAGTGTGCTCAGTATTTTGACCATTTATCTTAGGATGTACCCCTTCTTATTTCTATTTGTTTGTACATAAATGCTACAAATTTGTAATTTGATTATTTGTGCATTTATGATACCCCCTAGGGGCAACTCGATGTAAGCCTTCAGGCAATGTGAACCAAATTTTTGATAACACATGAGTTGAATGAAAAGGAAAGTACACCCTCTAAACCCTATCTACAATGGTTCAATTTATTTATTTTTAAAAAAAAGGATTCAGATTTCATTAGAACAACTAAAGTACTAAACAGATGATATATGTCCATGATTATGGTTCAATATGGACTCTCATATCCTCATTCCCCATATCTATTTGTTCTTGCAGAATTTGCTGCACTGAACTAACAGCCAATTTGCAGTTAATCACCTCAACCATTTGAAGAGTTGCAGCATAGGCCAAACAGTCAGGGACCTCCTCCAAGTTATGGCATGCATCCAGCACAAGCTTTTCAAGACAGGGAAAATCGCCATCCGAGGCCGTCCACCTTATCAAATCCAAGCTTTCCAGTTCCAGAAACCGGAGGTTCGGGAACATCCCTCCTTCCATCATCTCCCATTCCTTCCCTCTGAATGCATTTTGCATCAGCTTGAGAACCTCGAGAGTCGGTAGTTTATCAATAGCGGACATTTG
>JAULKM010099170.1:0-26909 GCA_032355605.1 Rubia tinctorum
TCCTTTATTTCCCATCAACACTTCCACATCAGCTTGCATAAAAAACCGATCCAAAAGCAAGTGTGCCATTTTCTCCGTGACGGAGGGAGTATTTCTTTTTTGCCTCTTATTTGCAAAAGAATGGAAGAACTTTGTATTTCGGTCTCCCTCTAGAAGCCAATGTTGCTTCGATCTTTGTTTCCATTTAGCCTCTTCCCTATCTAAGAATTGTTCCAAGTCTCTTTTCAAAATTGATAATCGAATTTGTATCTCCGACGTGATATTTCCAAATTGTAGTTCTTCAATCTGTCTCGATAGTTATTCCACTCTCTTATGTAGTCCGTTGAATTCTAATTTAGCTCACATAGATAAATTGGATGAACATGAACGAATTGTGGATGATATATCTAATTCAGAATTATCCCAGCTTTCTTCCACTTTATCTTTGCATTTTGGTGATTTCATCCAATAGTTTTCAAAGCGGAACACTTTTTGCCTAAGCATGCATGTCATAGATGGCCTGTTTGTTCGAATCTGAAGTAGAATTGGGGAATGGTCTGATTGATGATTAAACATGTGTTTAACTTTTGATTCTGGGTACATATTTCTCCATTTCGCTGTAGCAACAACTCTGTCTAGTCTAGCCCTTACTGTATAAGGATCCTTCCAGTTTCTATACCGTGTAAATTTCCTTCCGACAAAACCCAAATCTGTCAGATTACATTCGTTCAGAGCATTTCGGAATACATTGATTTGCCAGTGAGGCCTTCGATTTATACTTTCTAGTTCATGTTGGTGCAGAATTTCATTAAAATCGCCTATGCAGATCCATAGTAGTGGCGAAAGATTTGTTAGAGTTGGGAAATTTCCCAAAACTATTTTCGTTTTGAAGTTTCTGGTTCGCCATAAACACCTGTGCAACGCCATTTAAAATCAATTATTGGATCGATAACTATAAAATCAATGAAGTTCAAAGAAAATGACAAAACAGAAATTGAGGTATCTTTATTCCACAATAATGCTAGACCACCTGAATTTCCATTAGAATCAACAAAGATCATGAAAATTTAGCTGGTCTTTTACATTAGACAACTGAGAAGAAGAATATTTTGTTCGGATAAAAAATGAAATGAGGACTAGTTTTGTTGATAATGGACTTCAACTGTCTCACTGCACGAGGATTAGACAACCTCCGGCAGTTCCAACTTATGCAATTCATTTTTCTCGGCGGGACTAGCTCTTGCAAGTTCCCACCGCTGGTCCCTTTGTGGTTTGACCCACTGAAAAAGCCAATCCCGAAGAAAAGGTTGTTTTCCCTCTTTTTTTTTTGCTTTTTGAACTCCACATCTAAGTCAATAAGATCTGCATCTTGCTCAATCTTTCTTTTCACAGTTTCAATCTCCCTTTGGATATTCTGTAGGTGAAGATTTTTTTCAGCTTCCATTGTCGTCCCAATTGGTCCACCTGTAGTTGGAAAACTTTGGGTTACTGTCATCAGCACTTTCGTTATCAGAACATCGGCCGCCTCTGTTAATTTCATTCCCGAACCAGTCAAACAACCAGTTTCCACCAATTTTTCTTTGCCTTTTCCTGCATTCAAAGAGTTCATTTCCTTCTCTGTTTCCTTATTATTCACACTAGAAGATATCAATTTCAAAGGCAAAATTGATCTCTGTTCACAGATTGCCTTAAACACTGGTGGTGGTCCTCGATGGAGAAGACCCTGTGCCTGTGGTCTTTACAACAATGGAGAGGAAGGACTACTTCCAACAACGATGAAGTTTTTCGGCGACTCTCTCAGGTGGCGAATGGGATGCATTAAAAGATTTCTAACAAACTCCGAGTCTCTTCCCGGGCGCTGGGATGCTGGAGTTGGAGTCAACATTTTTTCCGGTGTCGAACGAAGAAGATTATCCCACTCCAGGGCCGCTGTGTTTGAACTCATTGTCGCCGGAGTTTTAAAATCTGAAGAGCTTTCTTGAACACCAACCGCAGCTTCAACCTGTGGAGACAAAAAATTGAGGCCAATAATTTGTTTCTCCGGCGTGAAGCTTGCTACATTTATGGCTGAGAGATTAAAACCAATGGGCGAGAAATTAGCCCTAGAAAGCATATGAGAAATCCCTCCTTTAACGGCCATGAATCTCATTTGTGATGTCTCGGTTCCAGGCGTGACTGATGCCTTTAAGTTCTTCCCGTTAATGGCGTCAGAACCGGTGGTTTTAATTGCTCCAAAAATAACGCTGTTTCCCTGCGTGAAATCTGGTGCGTCCCGTTCTTCAGCAATCGTAATGGTCTCCTTTATCATGAGAGTCGTTGTATCCGCCTTTTAAGCCGTTTGGGTCACCCCTGCAGTCACTGCCGCCGTGTGGTTCAGCATCGGACGGTCCGCTATGGAGCTCAGTTGAAGAATTCCTTCTTGAAAATTCTCCGCCAATGTCTTGGTTTTTGCGGATTCCTTATGAAGAGCATTTGATCCCGTATGACTTTTAGGTTCAGAAAGTTGGGCTGGATTGGTTATTGGGCTGCACTCACACAAGTGAGCCTCTCTTGTCCAAACTGGGCTTGCCTCCTTATTTTCTTTTTGCTGCAATTTTTCCTTTTGCATTAGCTCTTCTTCTAAGCGTTCTTGTCGGCGGAGATTTTGCATTACTCCAGGGCCCGGCTGAGGCAACTATGTATCATTATTGTATCGAAGCAAGTTTGGGATCCATCCCAGGGGCATGCAACGTTCATTACCGGGTGTATTGTTCTCTGGGCAATCGATCTTCGTATGGTCCATTAGGCCGCATAATTCACAAAAATATGGTAAATGCTCATATTGCAAATAAAATCTAAATGTTTTACTGCTAATATCGTCGGCAAAATCGTGAAACTCTAGGAATAGGCTTATCCACCGTATTAACCTATGCCTTGGTCATCAAGTTTTGTTTCCTTTTCTGTTGTAAAACGGAAACAATCTTAGGGTTGATTGTTGGCCTTGATGGTTGTACTTACTCTGTAATAATTTAGGAATTAGTAGGCTTGATTGTTGGGCTTGATTGTTGTACGTTAATTTAGGAATTAGGCTTGATTGTTGTAGAATCCTTGTATAAGACACTACATGACAAATCAGAAATCTTAACCTTTTTCACCATATTCATTCTATTATTCTTATACCTTGTCAACACTAAAAATCCCTACTTAAACAAGACACTATCAATAAAGAACAAACATGCAAATTTTTACATGGAAAATCCAATCCGGAAAAAATTACGAGAATCAAATTATTCCAATCCACTAGAAAATAAGAAGAGTTTTGACGCATTCAGAATATCAAATAGATCTGCAAGCACGAATCTTGAAGAACAATTAAGGTCTGCAAGCACAAACCCTAGATTTTGGTTTTGGAATCTACCAGAGAAAAATAATCTCGAAAATATTATTATGAATGATAAAAAAATATCTGAATAATACAAGAGGTCTTTAAATACTAAAAATAAATCCTCGAATAATAAAAAAGGAAATTCGAAATTAATTCCGAAATAAAAAGAAAATAAAAAACACTCAAAAACAGTAAATTGATGTTTTGAAGCGTTAAACAACCACAAATGGCGAAACAAACCTCAAAATTTTTCTTTATCTCATACTATGATCCACTCGTCGAGACAGTTCCAACGCATCCAGTATCGCTTGATTCTGACTTCGGATGCAAAAATTACATTTAAAACCGTATCGAACCTTTACGGAGATCCATCGCTTCTTCAATTTTTGCTGTCATTCACCCTGCATCAAGTTTAAATTTCCATAGCGGCTCCAATGCATTTGACCTCACTGATTCTTACTCCGAATGCAAAATTTACGTTTAAAACTATATCAAACCTTTTGGCAATCCATCGCTTCTTCAATTTTTGCCGTCATTCGACCTGCATCAAGTTTACAATGCATGTTCTATCTCTCAACACACAATGTCTCTCAACACTTAATTATATTTTCTCTAATCAACACACAATGCCTCTCAACGCTTTAGCGCAAACTTTTATATACTCATCGACATAGTTCTAACGCATCCGGTCTTGCCTGATTCTGACTCCAAACCCAAAAGTTACGTTTAAGACCGTATCGAACCTTTACTGAGATCCACCACTTCTTCAATTTTTTTCGCCATTCACCCTACATCAAGTTTAAAATGCCATAGTGGTTCCAACGCATCTGGCCTCGCCTGATTCTGACTTGGAACACAAAAGTTACATTTAAAACCGTATCGAACCTTTACCGCGATCCATCGCTTCTTCAATTTTTGCCGCTATTCGCCCTGCGTATAGTTTAAAATGCATGTTCTCTCTCAACACACAATGTCTCTCAATACTCAATTCTATATAGGGATGACAATGGAGCCGGGCGGGTACGGATTATGGTATCTCCATACCCATACCCACCTAAAAATTTCATACCCATACCCACCACATCACCCATGGCGGGTACATTATTAAAATCCACACCCGCCCCATCAGGTATTATCTAAAATCCACCCTCACCCCATGACCCACTTGGGTCTTCATACCCACTTCAAATCCATTTTACTCATCTCATTTATATCTCCAAAACACCTAAATTTTACTTTAAAATTACTAATTTTAATGTTAAAGTTTAATAATATTTACATGAAAATATTATAAGTAAAACATGTGCATTAGGATAAATAATAGCATATTATATAATAAATGAGTGTATACATAGCGGGTATAGTGGGGCGGGTATGAACTAATATCCATGCCCGACCTACTACCCATGGAAGGTATCAATTTCCATACTCATACCCGCCCCACCCCCACGAAAACTACATCCATACCAGCCAAAATGGGGAGGATGCAGGACGGACCTCCACCAAAACCCGACCCACTGCCATCCCTAATCTATTTTCTCTAATCAACACACAATTTCTCTCAACGCTTAGTGCAGACTTTTATCTACTCGTCGAGACAGTTCCAACGTAGCCATTCTCGCCTGATTCTGACTCCGAATGTAAAAGTTAACCGTATCAAACATTTACGTAGATCCATCGCTTCTTTAATTTTTGTCGCTATTTTTCCTGCATCAATTTTACAATGTCATAGAAGTTCCAACGCATTCGATCTCGCCTGATTCTGACTCTGAATGCAAACGTTACGTTTAAAACGGTATCGAACATCTATTGTGATCCATCGCTTCTTCAATGTTCGTCGTCATTCACCCTGCATCAAGTTTACAATGCATGTTCTATCTCTCAACACACAATGTCTCTCAACACTCAATTCTATTTTCTCTAATCAACCACAAACTTTTGATCGCTCACACATGGTGGTTTTAACACAAATATGAGATATTTATATGAAAATCCCACAATAACTCTTGATCTAATTTTATTGGGCCTAACTCTCTTAGCCCATCTAGAATAAAAACTTCTAACTCAATTCTCATTATATTGGGACTTTGAGGAGTATTCCCAACAATTCCTCTCTCGATTCAAAATCCCAAATACAACATTTTCAACACAAGTGAATTGCATCTCTTCTTTGGATTCAACTCATCCCCGTGAATGCCAAGTTTATTGCAAGATCTATTGCTCAAACCTCTAACATAAAAAAATAGAGGTTATAATGACTTCTCACTCCTTTAATGATCATCTTAACTCCATTAAACACCTTGCAGAAATCATTGTCACTAGTAAACGTGCACCCTAGCTCGCGAACATAACTTGCCCAACGAAATTATGTTATCAACACAACCTGGTACATTCTTAACATAAAATAATCTCTTAACAATGCCATTGTGATTCTTGAAGTGTGTAATGCCAACTCCCTCAATCTTCATCTTCTCACCATTTCCAACAATCACGTGACCAAAATTCCACCAACCTGCAAAGTTTCAAAAAAATATTTATCACGAAAAATATGCATCGAATATGCAGAATCCAATACCCAACTTGAGCCTTTCGACTCATTGTCTTCATCATATACAAGTCATCATGATCATCTTGAATCACCAAGTTCGCGGACTCATCATTCTCTTCAACCTTCTCTTTGCCTTTCATCTTTCTTAGACTTTTCAAATCCTCCACCATGCTAGGACATCTAGATTGGATGTGGCCCGTTTTACCACAGTAGAAGCACTTAACATTACTGAACTATTTTGGTTGGGATCTTCCTCCATAGTCACTCCCCTCCATAAAATGATTCCTCTATTGATTTTGCACTCTTGCACCTGTAGTAGCTAGCACTTCATTCCCACTGGACATGTTGTTCTTTTACATTATCTTCTCATTATCCCTTAATTGAGCAACCATTTCAACAAACCTAAGAGTGGTCATACCAACCAGCATAGATTGCACAACATGTTTATAATACAATGCAGAGACATTAGTAACAATAAATCTTGTTCTTCATGAAATAAAGATTTTCCTTAATGATTCTGATTAACACTGAAGAGAATACATATTGTACAAGGCGGACTAGTCCTAATATAACTCTGGCCTAATCAACAAGAATAAAATATTATATAATCATCTATTTGACTTATTCTAACACTCCCCCTCAAGTGATGCGCCAGATGCTTGCCGATGCACAACTTGGACCTGAAGAACTCGAACCTCGAACAAGAGAACCCCTTGTTGAAGATGTTCGCAATTTGAAGAGTGGTCGGAACATGAGCAACTCGCAGCTTGCCGGAGTTCACTAACTCACAAAACATAGTAGTCAATGTCGATGCGCTTCGCCCGCTTGTGCGTCACCGAATTCTAAGCCAAAAAGATAGCGCTACTGTTGTCATATAACAGTAGCGGGGAACTAGACAGCGGGACTCGAAGATCACATAGTAAGTGAGTGAACCAAACAACCTCTGAAGCGGTGTTTTCAAGAGCACTATACTCAGACTCTGCACTGGATCGAGAAACAATGGGTTGTTTCTTAGCACTCCAGGAAACAAGGTTCCCGCCAAGAAAAAATAGCATATTTGGGATTTAGGACCTGAACTTGCTCTGATACCATGAAAGAATGATTTTCCGTAATGATTATGATTAACATTGAAGAGAATAAATATAGTACAAGGTAGACCAGTCCTAATATAACTCTGGTCTAGTCAATAAGAATAAAATCTTATCTAATCATCTATTTGACTTGTTCTAACACTTCACTATCGACTTCCTCCCCAGTGTTTTGAAGTTGACATACTATTTGACTAAAATTATCAATATGATCATGAATATTATCTCCTTCCTCCATCTTCAACGTATAGAGATCCATCTTCATGCAAAACTCATTGGTTAATGATTTTGAAGCATAAAGACTCTTCAATTTGTCTCAAATATCCTTTGGTGTCTCCTCCTGGATGACACTACATTTGATTTTGGGAGCAAGTACCAATCATATCCTACTAACAGCTTTCTTCTTCATATTAGCCAAAGTACGATCAGTCATTCCTTCTGGTTTTCATCCTCAAGAGCTTGATCAAGATTATCCCTCATAAGTACATCTTGCATCGTACTCTACCACATAGTAAAATCCACGTTTTCATAAAAAAGAGGCATCTGAAATCTTTTTTCCGACATCTTTTTTAAAAAAATTAAATAACCAC
Organism: Rubia tinctorum; assembly: GCA_032355605.1. Taxonomy (NCBI): domain Eukaryota; kingdom Viridiplantae; phylum Streptophyta; class Magnoliopsida; order Gentianales; family Rubiaceae; genus Rubia; species Rubia tinctorum. Next base: position 7,570 of record JAULKM010099170.1, read on the forward strand.
AACTACAACAAAAACAACAAGAAGATGGAAAGAAATCACCAAATTGCACAGTTTCTGTCTGAAAAATTGCAATACTCCCACACCTCAAAACTCAATCTCCACCATTCAGATTGTAGATAAACGAGCTGGGAACACCGTTAAAAATTTTCAGCTAATTTCAACGGTTGGATGTTGATATATTTTTGATCGAACGAAATAGAGCTTGGAAATCCAAAAATATCTTCTTTCACTATATCTTCTTCAATCTAGCTCTGACACCAGTTGTTGGGGATTTTAACCCTGACCTTCACCTTGTAAAGATTAAGAATCCCTCCTTGAACTAGACACAGTCAATAATCAAAAGAACAAACACAAGAATTTTTACGTGGAAAACCCAAACTGAGAAAAACCCACGGAAATCAAATGGTTTCAATCCACTAGAAAATAGAAAGAGTTTACAATGTATGTTCTATCTCTCAACACTCAATTATATTCTCTCTAATCAACCACAAACTTTCTATCACTCACACATGGTGGCTATAGCACAAAGAGAGATTGTCCAAAATGATACCCACTTTTAATCAAATTCACAGTTTGATACCCAAAATTTGAATATCTCATATAAAGATACCCGCCTTTTTCATTTATGCCTCAAAATGGTACCTTTCAATAAAAATGGGCACCAATTTGGATCAAAATTGTGTCATAATAGGGTACCTTATGAAAAATTAGCTAAAAGCAAAGATGAAAATGGACACCAAATAGCTTTTAAAAAAACCTTTTCGGGACATTTATGAAAAATTGGATACCTTTAAAATAAACTTAAAATAGGGTACCAAACTGTGAATTTCATTTAAAAGTGGGTACCATTATGGATATTTTCTCATAGCATAAATATGAGATATTTATACTAAAACTCAACATTAACATTAGGTTTAGTTCTATTGGGCCTAACTCTCCTACCCCATCTATAATAAAGATCTCTAACTCAATTCTCATTATATTTGGACTTTGAGAAGTATTCCCAACACCATCAACCAATTTATCAAGCTTTAAATCCTCATATGATATCCCACCATTCTATCATTCATCGATGTTGGAATTAAAACTCCAAAATCAACATCAATCTCCTGTGAAAATCCATTCAAACCCAGAGAATTAATGTAAACAAAGAAAATGATACCTTTTCACAAAGAGCATAGTGTTAGTGATGCATCTAAGACATCATCGATGTACGCCGTCGTTCCTCAAACATCAATCAGCAAGAACAAACCTCGTGAGGTTCCGAGAGAAAAGCTCTCGATACTTAAGTTAGCAAGCCTGTATGAAATTGAGTATACGATTGTGTTTGAATCAAATGAATATGAATGAATTGAGTATGCTTAAGTTATACCTGTGTATTTATATGGAGAGATCTCCATGATTGTCTACAGTTCTGATTTCCTTTCCCTATGGAACAAGTAATAGTGTTCGACTATGATACTAATCATAGTTTCCATATTAAAGTGTATCTCTAATATTCTCTTAGTGTAGATATCACAGGCCCATCTATGCACGAGTATTAATGATCGATCGAGCTTTGGGCCCAAGTATCATCAATAGCCCTTAGAGAGGCAAAAGAGACTCTAGATGCAAAGAACCTTTTCAAAAGGTTTTCATAGAGGGCGCCGTTTGGCTTTCTCAATTTGTAGATCATTGAAACCTTTGACCCATAAGGGATACATTTAAGAGAAGTTACCAAGTAATGTGCCAGGTGTTAAGCCTTTTTTAAGAGGAGATAGGAAAAGATTCCCACACGTTTCGCCAAGTTCCAAGGTGAGTTCTAATCATTACAGTTTTAAAAATTGTTCCATTACTTCCGTAACTCCCTTTCCCTCGTTGTTTTCACTTCATTTTGCAGGTATTTGAAGAAATTTTCTAGTGCAAGGCATTCCACTCTTTGTTTTTGCTCCAACTCTTTTTTCTCCGACCAAAATTAGTAAGTTTATTCTTCTCTTCAAACTATTTATCTTTAATTTATTCTTATGTCACATCAATGTCATCGTCAAGAGAGAGAGAGAGAGAGTAATAGGCCTACTCGTACCCCTTCATTCACTCGCTAGTACGGTGATGAACTCGACTATTTATTCGGCAATTTTGAGGAATAAGAGGCTGGGGAAGAAGTTGCACAACTAGAGGGATGGTCTCGATCGCTGTCTCCCATTATTAGATGTAATGGTTATCCGGTTTACCCTCCAAAACCTGGCCTGTCATCGGCTGGAGGGGGTTTTGTTGTAAAAGCTCTGAGGGAGTTCCCAAAACAATTGCAAGAGGACCGACAAAGCTAGGGAATATTAATTATTAAATAATAGGAGACCTTATTATCTACGCAATATTAATTATTAAATAATGTTAATCTATATAATATTAAAGTGCTAAATTTTCAATTATTCCCTTTCAACCCCGTATTCTCATTCGTTCCTTTTGAGTTCCGACCCTTCCCTTTTACCTCAAAATTTCAATTGTGCCGACTACAACTCTATTCTACTAGTAGGTCTGATTGAATTTTTTTTATTTGGTTTTCTATAACAAATTCCATATCAAAGATCTTAGAATATCTCCAATAATTTTATTTAAAAAAAATTAACACAGTGATTTTCTTCCCCCCACTTCAACTTATTTTGTTAAGTTCATCCAAACTAAGAAATGTTAACGATGATTACGGACATGTTACTATTTTTTTCTAAAAATTTATTGGTTTGTCACTCTTGGTGATCATTATATGTGAGATTTCCGAATGATATAAGGTGATGATTATTTGCACCAAAAATGTCACGAGAATTCAATGGTTAAATTACATTGCCATCATTATAAAGATACTTTCTTACACTAATAAAAATTCATGTAGCATAGTGAATTGATAATTATGTCAAGAATTACAATCTTGAATGGGTCAGCAGGTACCCTTTACCCGGCTCGAACAATTTGGGTACCCAATTCTTTTAGGCCGGGCTGTGGACCGTATTTTTGACTACCCAGGAACTCACATTTGAACACCCCTAGGAATAATTGTGTTGTCATAATATAATAACTATATATTAGGTATACTATAATTGTACCTGGAAAAGGAGTGTATTTCGTAGGTAAAATTATATTTGAGGATAGCTCTTTGCTTGTTGGGCTTCGGACGAACAGAATATTGTGGTGTGGCATTTGGCCCAAATAGAAAGTTACTGCAAAGCCTTTGACCCGGGAAGGAGTTTTGGATCTGATCCATATCGATCCGAAATTTAAAATAAATTTCGGCAATCAAATCCATAAAAAATATCATCCATAACCTGAAGCAAGTTCAGCAGAACGTGAAAAAAAGCAATTACTAGCAGCAAGGGCAATCCAAAAGTCAAATTCACATTTCAAATATACTCAAAAAATCTATCAGCAACATGCCATAGAAGAACCTTACTATATCTTATAAAAACTATCGGTTCTTTTGCATCGAATCAAAACTTACACTGTACAACACCATAACAATTTTGGAAAACACATAAAAAATTGAAAGCACATAGGGGAAATGTACCTCATTGGCCATCATCACTGATTGCGTGTTCACGTCATAGCTTCCACCATTACTGGACTTGTTCGACACCATAATCAGCTTAATAATCAAGTCAGATATATACATGCGATCAGGGTTTCTATAAAATTCTCTATGAGAGAGAATCACCACTGTCAACGGTGAGTTTAAACTCCACCACTGTCATTGCTCTAATATTATGCGGTCTTCAATCACACACACCGTCGTTGCTCTCAACCGCCCCCGCACCAAAAATCAGCCTGACATGTACCGCGAATTAGTCCTAAACCGTCGTTACGTGGAAGATATCTTCCTGCACATTATCATAGTGCTTTAAGGAAAAGATCGTTATCCGTCCAACACGTGAATCATTGTTATAAGGGGCACACCTCGTACGAAAATTGTTATTAGGTGGAAGAGATCTCTTCCACTTAAGGGCGGTGATACATGTCAGACTGCTATCTTGGTGGCCAAACCTTGCTTTGTGACAATGATCCTGAAAAACAGACTGCACGGAGGGCCGGGGGAAGAAAATATATAATAAAGTCAGATCAAAAGTGTTTAATATGAATAATGAGAATTGAAATGAATAAAACAAAGAAATGCCTTGGTATTTATAGGGGCTGATATTAAATATATCATCTAATCATGCTAGGGTGAATATTTACTTTCCTTGTAGTAATAGTTGTTGTAGCATAATAGAGTTGTCATATATTTGATATAACTTAATTGGTGAAGGAAATATCGCGTGAATATATTCAAGCTAGGATATCTTCCGGAGGCCAGTTGACATTTGGTCCAGCTAGGAGTGTAATATGGCCTTAGACCCAAGAATGGGATGGTGGCCGAGCGTTCGGCCTAAAGGGGAGGACTGACTTTGATCCTTATCAACAGCCCGAGGGAGCAGAGGGTGTGAGCTTTAGGGAAACCATCGATTCTCTCTTGATTTTCACGGGTCAGTTGTATGATCTTTAATTTTTTCCATGATGGCTCATTCACTCAACCACTTTACTTGAGATAAGGCGCATCAAATAAAAGTGGTTAGTGATGACTCAATTTCTCGAGGTGTATTTTCAATTTCCTCGAGGTGCTATAAAAGAGGTGTCCCTGAGGTTTCTTTTATTGCATTCCTCATACATATATTCCTTTACGAAGAGCTTGTTTGGCCTTAGGGAAGCCCCCATATTCATATCAGAATTCTGGTAATATTCTTGATGAAAAACAGGATACGTAACAAGAGAAAGGTGGGATTATCATCGACAGTGAGGGATTTTATCCATCCCACCCGAATTCCTAGTTCCTTTACTGGAAACATTGTTGGCTATGTTTCTGAGTGATGGTCCTTGAATCAGTACGGTGATTTTTGAAAGCCCATTTTTGACCATCTCCTATTTCTTTTTCTCACATTGTCCTTCACTGGTTTCTTTTTTATATATCAGAGAACTCGACCAATCAGAACGTGAAACTGCGTGGTGAAATCTTTTGGGCCTTGGTAGTGACTATTCGTCGATATTGGCAAAAGAAAGAGTTGAATAGTCAATTCCCATCTTTATGGTCCCTATGGCTTGCCTGTATATGCTCCCTAGACGGGGCGAGAAGGGAAGTGATGTCCCGGGATTTTGGTTGTATGGTGAAAGATATATTATCTTCATCCATGGCAATTTGGACAAGGTGGTGAAGTAGGAGCAGAGAACCAACCTCCTTTTAGCCTTCTCTTCTCCTAGATCTTTGGTTGCTTCCCTGAGCGAGAAGGTTGGATCCCTGGGGTATTTCCCTATAACTAATGATACAAGTAAATGAAAATTACACACACGTGACATTCTCAATAATTAGTACACACACCGACACACGTAATCAATGGGAAAAACGGAGAATAATTAAAAATGTGACATAAGATAAGTACTGGTCTTTGAAAGAGTGATTTCCCGTAATGATTATGATATTACTGAATGGAATAAATAGAGTACAAAAGGTAGACTAGGTCTACTAGAACTCTAATCTAGTCATGAACCTAATCCATAATCAAATCAAATCAAATCAATATTTTGACTTATTATAACACTTGTAATGAAATCTTTGTCCTAGTAATAAAATTCGGTTCTTCTGATAAATAAACAAATTAAAGGATAGGGGGCCTTGCACTTAGTTCTAACATGAAACTTTTCACCATTAGTTGAAAAAATAATGCCTTTCTTCCAAATGGCATAGTGCCTAATTGCATCCTGAGGCGAAAAATCTTATCCCCACCTCAAATCTAGGGTGCAACATGTCCATGTCAGTATCAAAATCAACTAACTAAAATCCATCAATCCCTTTTTCATAAACTAAAATTTCCCCCAAATACCTTATCATTCCTTCACCATGCTCATTATCCATACTACCATCAAATGTTTCCATTGTCCTATTTTTTCTTTTTCTTTGATTTTTTTGCACGTTTAAGAGGCTGCTCAGGTAAATCTTATGTGTTTTTTCAATATCAATACCACCAGTTGAGGGTTCTGGAGTCTTCTCCATTTTGGTTTAGGACCACCCTTTTGAGATCCTCCCAACTGCATTAGTTGGCTCACTTGAGAGTTTAACCACGGCTCAAAGTCACCGTCCATGTACGCATTTTCATGCACACCATCCACGTTCACTACAAGATCATTTTGTTCAACTTTATTGCCAACTCCATCACCATTTTTCCAAATGGTCACCAACACCTGCCATATCTTGTCAATTCTTATCCTCCTGAATTTCAAGATCACTGTCTCTGTCTGAAGGACTCTTATACAACTCTTCATCACTACAAAAATCATCACCATATGTAAACGGTTCTTCTTCAGAGCTGCTGCTGCTTTGGTCCATCTCATCAGCTGCTGCTGCCTCTTCCACCTCCAAAGGTCCAATTTCATGTTCAATTTGCACGTCAATTAGTCCACCTTCAGTTTGCACATCATCGTCTCCACGTTTCCCTTCCTCTCATATGATACACTTTCCTCAACCCCTTCGTTCATCTTTCCCACCACTCTCTCTCCCATTCTCAGTATTAGCCCCCTCATTCCCTTCCCCTCATATGAAAACAAATTCCTCAACCTCACCCGGGTCATACCAGTCTTCATCTTCAACAACAGGAATTTGTGCATCCAATTCAGTAGCTGCAGGGTTAATAACAAGATCACAAACTGTGCGCCTTGTCTCTCAATTACCCTCTCCAGTCCCATATTTCACGCACAAAACCTCAATGATCTTATTGAACTCCACTCATTTGTAAATTTTCCTAATTTCGGTATCACCGTGAATAGGAATACACCAAGGTTATGCAGGAAACCTGGATAAAAATATTAGAAATTTAGAGTCCCTTCCACTTTCGATTCAGCTGCCATTAGCTTAAGTTCCTCTAAGGATATTATGTCCTTGTCACAATGGTCCACAAAATCAATACCTCCTCCCACATAACATATAACTTCCCTGCCTTTGAACTGTCTCCCATGTCTCAACTTGATGGAGAAATTACGTAGTTCCCCTCAGAATAACTAGTTATGGTCACAACTTAACATCAAGCAATTCAATACAAAACTCATTATCCATCACACACGCGAAAAATTAGAATAGAACACAACCAAATTTTGCCGCTCAAAGATAGTCACACAATCATTCATACACTTCCATTCAAGTTAACCAATGCTTGATTTCCACTCCTCATGACCCAAATTTAAAAGGCCCAAATTCGCACACTAAAAAACCTAGCCATAATCGACTCGATGCCCATGCATCAATTTCCTTACAAATGCTCAAATGACACGCATAATAGAAACACAAAAGGACCACCCAAACCATCTTCTCTACTTGAACACGTTAGTCACGACTTGAACTTCCATGATTTCTAACAAGTACACCACAGTAATTGAAAATTACTGGTTTACGGGGTTAATAAACTGAGGTGTGTGGCTGGGTTCCGGTAACACTACAACTGGAATTATTTTATACAGATTAACCTACGTTTATGGAAGAAGAAAGCAAAGTACAAAAGAATGGCGACTTCACTGCAAATAATTTTGGGGTAAAACGGAAAAAGACTTTTTTGCCCCTCAAATGTCTCGTTGATTGCACGTGAGCCAATGAAAGCTGAACTTGACGGTTTGACTAGACGAAAGTGGCACGCCTTAATAATTTTGTTAGTTCAGTGGCCTAGAGTGTTCAAAGAAAAGATGACGTGGCTAAGGTGAACGATGACAATAGTTTAGTGGTCGCAAAAGTCGCTTTCCACACACACACACACATATATAAGTGCTTGGCTAAGTACTACAGTGGTTGGGTTTCTAATTCTAGTAGCCGCAATGTGGGAATTTTCTCCGGTGGAGGATTACTTGTGGGTACCAGAAAGTGACCACATGTGACTAATTCTTGGACACCATGATTTATCTCTTCATCAATTGTAGTGCCAGATCGAAAGGGTCTTGAGTGCGAGAGACATCACCTTCTACTCTAATATAAATAGTTATGAGCAGATGCAACCGCTACTCAAAATTCCCAATAATTTTTCATCACTAAATTCATTTAGATCACTACATGTTGCGGCCATCATCTTCTTAGCTCGATTCACTCATTTAATCTTGTAGATGGACTAATGGCGTGTTTAGTAAAATTGTACTTATAAATATCATGCTTTTTTAAAAGTAGGGAATACCTAATTTTAATTTTCCCCCAAAATTACCTTACTTTTAAATTATGTAGATTTAGCATCTTACCAAAATGCATAGCTTATCAACAAAACACCTTCAAAAATACCATAAATAGATTAACTAGGACTAATCTACCCTTAATAACAATAACATGATATGATGGAGTTGCAAGTAGCAGAATACATACAAAGGGGTGCGTTTTAACAGGAATATGCCATTAAACACATGGAATTTTTCTTCTCCTAAAAAATGGATGAACCTTCTTCGGGGTTGATGTGTCTGGCCATCTCCCAGATCTCTGAACCCAAATTCTGATATACTGACAAGGTCGGTGAAGTTGACACGTGGGCGCCCGGGCGGGGCTACTCCATCTCATTGTGGTTTACCATTCCGTCTATCAGGTCAAAAGGGAAATGAAAAACGGGACCGTGTTGAAAATATCTCCTCGGTTCCACGCCATATTTCCCCAGCTTAATGGTAAGAATAATTATGGCTACATAAATTCTAGAAAACTCGGATCAAAATGGTCATTAATAGAAAAAAAATATTATGGGAAAAATGGCTTATAAAATTAACATTTAAAATACAGAAAACTGCAAAAATAACCCTATTAAATTTTAAAACTGCATAAATAATCATGTAAAATTTGAAAGTGCAAAACTAACCCTAATTTTTTGTAAAATAGTGCAATTATACCCAAATTTCACTATTCCGACATTGACTGAAAAAATTCAGACGTTGACCATTTATGAAAAGACAAAAATATCCCTATTCTTAATACAAAAAATTGAATGACAAAAATACTCTCAGGGTTCTTCTTCTTCATATTCAAACCTGCCACCATCTACATCGCCACCAGCTCCACCACCAGGCCGCCTGCACCCAGAACCACCAGCCGTCAACCACCTCCTCCACCTAGAAACCCCAGCCCTGCTGGCCAAAACCCTTACTCCGCCACCCTAACTCAGTCGCCTATCCAACCTACCCTAGCTCCACCACAACCCCAACTGCGCCACCATCGGTTGTGGAGTGCCAGTAAATCCGACGGCAGATGAACTGCTTGAACCCTAAGAAAGAGCATTCACAACCCAAAAATCGTTCAAACCAAGAAGACCATGACCCTTGGTATTAAAACAAACCCTCCATTTTGCTACACGCGGAGTGAAAAGAAAAGGCAGGAAATTTTTTGTTTTGTTAAAAACTAGAAAGGACATTAATTTCTCTTACTTTTTTTAAAAGAAGGGTAAAACGGTCATTTCAACAATTTATGGCCATCTCTATTGTTGACATTTCAGTCAACGATTTCTAGGGTTATTTTTGCATTTTCAGATTTTACAAGGTCATTTCTGCTCTTTTGCCTAAAGCATATGGTTAAAAATGCACTTTTCTATTTAAAATATGTATACTGCGTTAAAAAAATCTAGAAAAATATGCATTTTGAACCATATGCTTCGTTTGAAAGTGCTTATATAACCTGGTAAAATATGAAAGTGCTAGTCTAACCCTGGACTTTGTTGACCAAAATGTCAACGGCCAAGTTCGGTGGAAATAGGTGAAATGACCATTATACCCCCTGAGTTAAAAAATTAAAAGGTAAAATTGGAAAAAAAACATTGATAATCGTAGAAAGCCATTAAAATTGGAAAAGACACACTCTCCACCCAGCTCCGCTTCCCAACCCTGCTCACCAACCAAACTCTCCCACCACCCAAACTCTCCCACCACCGCCCAGCACCACACGAGACGCCCAGCCCACCTCCTCACCCATCCATCCTCTTTAACCCACCCGCCACCCAGGTCCGCCCACCTACTTGAAATCCACATCCTTAGTGTTCAATTCAACAAACTCGCACAATTTGATGAACACATTGTCGTCAGAATCGACTTCCTTCATCATCTAGCGAGCTCCACCACCAAGGTTCAGAGTTTAGTGGTTGTATTCGCACCGAGAGCTCCAACATCGCCGAGCTCCACCACGGCCACCGATTGAGGAGGAGGTTCATGGAGGCACTAGGATTTAAGGCAGAGGTGGGTGACGGGGTGTGCGAGCTGACGAGGCGAGGATTGACGTGGCTAGGGTTTCTAGGCGGGTTAGTGTTGGGGCTGGGGTGGTTTTTGGTGGTGGGGCTAGGCAGCGGGTTAGTGGTAGGGCTGAGGAAATGAAAAGAATGCACCGAGGCTTGAGGTTTATGGGCGGCGGGTTAGTGGAGACAGGTTAGATGCAGTCCTTCACTGCAAACGCAATGGGTCTAGAGGTTTGGAAATAGGGGCGGCAGAGGAGAGGTAGTCGGAGGTGTCGTAAGGGCTGAGGAGGATAAGCTTACTAAAAGTAGCCTAACTATGGCGTGTGGAGAGATGATTTCATTGTCTCATTTTTTTGGCGGCGCGGCGGCAAATTGGCATGGCGGAGGCGGAAGATCAGCGTCGGAAGATCGCGTCGGCGGATCGGCGTCGGAAGATCGGCGTCGGCGGCAGGTGGTGGCCAACGGGTATGTTTGAAGAAGAAGAAGAAAGGGTAGAATTGTTATTACATTTTCAGTTTTGAGTTCATGGGTAATTTTGTCTTTTTTTTGCTCAAACGTTGACTTCATTGAGTCAATGCCGGAATTGAGCAAAATGGGTATAACTGCACAATTTTATAAAAATTTAGGGTTCGTTTCGCACTTTCAGATTTTACAGGATTATATCTGCGCTTTCAAAATTTAACAGAGTTATTTATGTAATTTTCCCAAAAATCTAATAAGATTTCATCTATAGTAGAATAAAGAGAACTCTTTATGTTTTATTTTAAACTATACCTTTTATCTTCTTTTAATGTATTTTAACACTAATAATTGAGAAATGTGTGAGAATGATCCTATATTATTTTTGAAAGTGCTGAAAAAACATCTTGTTCTTTCAAAGTGACAAAATTACCTTGAACTAGTCTGTAAATTGGTAAAATGACCTTGAACTTGCCGATTTTCATTGGATTTGTTGGAAATGACCAATATACCCTTCTAATATTAAAAAACTTCAAAAAAAAGTAAAATTAAAATGTCAATTATTTTGATCCTCCCAAATCTCCAAACCTAATTTCCATTTTGTATCCGTCCCGGGAATCAAAACCCTCTCCGAAAAACCTTGCCGCAAAACCTCCTCCTTCTTCTTCAATCTTTTTCCTCATCTCCCCATCAGGGGAGATGGGGAACAACAGTTTATTTTAATTTACGTTTCTGTTATTCAATAAGTGTGAGATTTATCTCCACAGATTAGTTTTTGTTGTTCGACCTGATCGATTAGATAGTTGTGTTTATGATGATAGCTCGATTTAGTTGTTCACGTTGATGTATTGTTCTCGATCTGCTTTACAGATCGTGTGTTCGTAATTTCGTTTGTAGTTTTTTGCTTTTGGGTTTCCATTAATTTGGATACGTCAGATCTGTGTCAGATCTATGTTTTTCAAGGTGTTTACAGTTTGGACAACATAGATTGTGGTTGGATCAAGAGGTGTTACAGTTGTAGAAGATCTCAGTTTGCCGCAGTGATATTGATGCGTGATACGCTCCTCTCTGCCAAGTTGTCATGATTTTAGCAGGAAGCAAGTTAATATCCCCGAGGGCGATGTTACAGTTTTTATTGGATCTCTAATCTGTAATAGTACAGACGATCAGTCTGGTTGACATGTAATTTTGATATCCTTGCAATATCTTAGTTATTGCTAGAGGATAGTTAGATTGGATGTCAATTCCCTCATTGTAATCGCCGCTTGGCATTTTCTCAGCATCTTAGAATGATTGGTTTTTCAAAAAAGGTATTAATTTGTATAATTTCACACCTTCCTCCTCTAAGCAACCCTATTGTTTTTTCTTCATCTTCCCATCATGGAAGATGGGAAACAATAAATTTTCAATTGATGATCTTTGAACGTTTATACTATCGAATAAGTATGAATTTACCTCTATACATTAGTATTGTTTTTCGATCTGATAAATTAGATTGTTGTGTTTGTGAGGATTACTCAATTTAGTTGTCTGTGTCGATGTTTTGTTCTCGGTCTAATTGTACATATCGTGTAATCATAATTTTGTTTGTGTTTCTGAGTTAGGGTTTCCATTAATTTGGATGCGTCATATATGTACTTTTACGGGTGTTTATAGGTTGGACAACATAGATCGTGCATCAAGTGAGGTTGGAGTTCTTGAAGATCCCAATTTGACGAAGTGATTGATGTGGGATACGCTTCTGTCTATTAAGTGGTCATGATTTTTGCAGAAAGCGAGTTAATATCCTTGAGAGCGACGTTACAGTTTTGTTGACATATAATTTTGATATCCTTGCAATAAATTAGCTATTGCTGGAGGCTAGTTGAGTTGGATGTCAATTCCACATATTGTAAGCTTCTCCCACAACAAATGAATGATGAGAATGACTCTTGTTAGACTAACTAACAATTAAACCAATTAAGAAAAATCTCGTTTCAATAACTTTTAGGGTCAAATTATAATTATTTATAAATTGCGATACATTTTAAAAGTTTTTCAAAATTATAGGAATCTCATTGCAATAGATAAAAAACAGACATCAGATCACACAATTAGTTACATCAATTATAAAATCTCCATATCTAACGATTAGTAGGTCTATAATAAAAAATTGTGATGAGTGATTATTTTCAAAAAAACGTATTTGTGTAATTTCATAAAAGTTATCCTCATTTTAGGGAAAATTAGTTTATCTAAATAAATAAATATATGAGAAAAGTGATTATATAACCCTATATAATTTATATAATTGCCAATATAACCTCATGATAATTGAAAGTGCCAATATAACTGATAGGATGTAAAACCCGCAAATAATTGTGGTTGTGTGTATCATATATATATATATAGTGAGTACAAAGGGTATACAAGGTAAAATCAGATATGGAAAAAAGGATATATACAAAACCAATCAGAAAGGGTATTCCTTTCTTAACTTGTATCTAATTCATCTAATATTCTATTACCCACCTCAAGCGAATCGTGTGATTTGTCGCAACGCAAAGCTTGGACAGTAAGAACTCAAACTGAGGACTAGGTAAACCATTTGTAAAGATGTTAGCAACCTGTTGGTCTGTAGGAACATGAGGAACCTTGAGCTAGCCAAAAAAACACCATCTCACGTATAAAATGATAATCAATATCAATATGCTTGGCTCTCTTATGTGAAATCATATTTTGAGCAGGAAATAGAGCACTTTTATTATCACACAACAAAATAGGTGGCACACGGGAAGAAACTCGCAAATCCTGAAGAAAATTTATCAACCAAGCTAGTTCCGCTGCAATACTAGCCACGACTCGATATACTGATTCTGAACTTGAATGAGAGACTGTAGGTTGCTTCTTAGTACTCCATGAAACCAGGTTACCACCAAGGAAAATGGCATAATCATAAGTAGACCTACGAGTCTAAATACAACGAGCCCAATCAACATCAGAATAACCTAAGACTGGAAAAGTGGATGAATTCTTGTATAATTGAAGACTATAGTGCATAGTTCCATGAACATAGCCTAGTAATGGTCATCGGTGGGAGCTTGCATATACTGACTGACTGTGTTCTCGGAATAACAAATATCGGGATGCGTAATAGATAAATAGTGTAGTGCACCAACCAAAGAGCGATAAAGTGTGGAATTTCCGAATGGCTTACCAGATGAGCTTGAAAGCTGCAAAAAAGCTATGCATGGAATAGCTGCCGGGGCCAAATTTTGTATCCCGGCATGCAATAAAATGTCCTTGGCGTATCTGCCCTGTCCAAGAAATAAGCTATCAGAACTACGAACAACCTTCAATTCCATGAAATACTGTAAAGTGCCAAGATCGGTAATATTGATTTCCTGATTAACCCAATCAATAAACTTCCGAATAAGATTACCATCATTTCCGGTGAGAATAATGTCATCAACATAAGCCAACAAATAAAGTAAAGAGGCACCCTGTGAGAACACAAACAAACAGGTATTTGCATAATTGCATACAAAACTCAGGCCAGTCAAAAAGGTACTAAAACGTTGAAACCAAGCACGAGTTTCAATCCATAAATAGCGTTGCGTAGACAACAAATATGATCAGGACGCATCAGGTCTTTGTAACCAGCAGGCTACTCCATGTAAACTGTGGAATCAAGAACACCATTTAAAAAGTATTCTTAACAATAAGCTGTTGCAAAGGCCAATTTATGGTGACAACTATGGATAAAACAAAATGAACAGTAGATGTCATCACCACCGGACTAAAAGTATGATCATTATCAAAATCAGGTAATTGTGAAAAGTCCTGAGCAACTAACCAGGCATTATGCCGATCAAGTGAACCATCAGACTTGTACTTCAAACGATACACCAATTTGAACCTACAATATTAACACTTGGCGGACGTGGAACCAATTCCCACGTCTGCTAAGCACGAAGGGCAATCATTTCGGAGTCTATAGTAGCAACCCATTCAGGGTCCTTGAGAGCAGAACGATGACTGCGAGGCTCGCTCCTGGCCAAAAAAATATCTCAATAAACCAGAAAAATCATAATCAGAAAAATCCTTGTATCGTTAAGAACCAGTACGAGAACGAATAGCCATCGGATGTCTGGACGAAGGACCCAGAGCTGGGGATGGCTCAAATCCCAAATAGACAGGCGTAGAACCTGAGGCGGGCATGGCACCCGAGATAAGAGATAATGGCGACGATGCGGCAGAGACTGGAGTCACCGAAGTTACCTGCAGTGGAGCCGGCAGCAGGGTTACTGGCTCGCGTGAGCCACGCGCGGCTGCCGTCGCCGGCACGTGAAGCTGACGCATGGCCGGGTGGCTGATGCATGAATCGGTGGCAGTTGCATCTTTGGTTGTGCTGACAGCGTCGACTGTTGTCGATCATGCTGCTGATCACCCTGTGGCAAGAAAACACAATTTTCTGAAAACCTTGAGCTCGCCGTGAAATCTGAAAATTTGTATCCTCCAGGATAATGGGTGAATCCGGAGTAGAAGATGACTAAAACACCTCTGATGGAACTGACGAAGGCTCTAAAAATGCTGAAACATCCAATGATGAAGAATCTATAACAGTACTAGTACGTGTAGCTGGAAAAATGACTCATAAAATATGGCATGACGAGTGATGTACTCCTTCTTTTCAAGAGGATCAAAACACTTGTAACCCATGTACTGAGAACTGTAACACAAAAATATACAAGACAGACTCTGAGGGACCAGTTTATGCGCAACATACGACCTCAAGTAAGGAAAAACATGGGAAACAAATGGATTGGAGTAGTCTGGTGTAGTACCAAAAATAATGGAGAGAGGAGACTGACCAGATAAAAGTGGAGTAGACAGTATATTAATGATATAGGCTGCTGTTGAAAAAGTATCATACCAAAATGAATGGTGAAGGTCAGAATGATAGAGTATCGACAAACCAGTCTCTGTAATATAACAATGCTTCCTCTCTGAACGAGCATTTTGATCTGGAGTGTAGGGGAATGAAAGCTGATGATGAATGTCCTTGGATGCAAAAAGAGTTCGCATGCGATAATTTACAAACTCGGTTCCACCATCAATTTGGAAGACTTTAATGGTGGTAGAATACTGATTCTCAACAAAATCTTCAAGTTGCATATAAGTCTCCACAAAATCAGACTTGCATCGCAGAGGATACAACCAAGTAAACAGAGAGTGATCATCAATAAAAATGACATAATAAAGGTGCCTGACGCGAGAGACAACATGAGAGGGTTCCCATAGGTCACAATGAACTAAATCAAGAATGCGTGGTGTACATTTTAAATTATCATTAGAATAAAGGCACTTGTCTTTTAGCCATTTCACAAGAAATACATAAATAAGGCTTACGCAGCAAACTAGTAACTGATAAACTACTAGTCTTATTTAATGATGAAATAACAAAAAAGGAACATGTATAACCTACTATGCCATAGCTCAAAAGAGGCATGGGCTTTATTTGAATTAACAAAAGAAACTAAAGCAGCACCACCATAATCTAAAAGGTAGAGACCTCTCTCACCGTGTCCTCGGCCCACAAGCTCCTCGGTAACCTTGTTCTGAATAGTGAAAGATTTGTAATCAAAACAAACAACAACATTTGGATCCCTTATTAACTTGGCAATAGACAATAAATTCTTAGTGATATTCGGAACAACCAAAACATCAGATAAAGTGAGTGAATCAGAAATTCGAGAATTGCCAACATGGAAAATATGCAAAGAAGACCATTGCCAAAATAAACACGACGATTACCGTTATAAGGAGCAATGTTGACCAGGTTGAAAGTCGAAGTAGTCATGTGATTGGTAGCACCATAATCCATGTACCAATCAGGAGTAGAATTTAGTTGCTGATAATGTGGTTTAGCTGTGTCCGCGAAATGTTGGTTGAATTGTGTCCGCGGAATGTTGGCTGAGCGGTAGTGACATGTGACAATTTGTAACAAAATTCAGCAAGATGACTGGGATGAAGACACCATTGGCAGACATAAGTAGGTCGGTCATCCTGTGGAGGAGTGCTGCCGCCGGAAGGCGACTGTATCCAATAGCCGCCTCTCCCACGGCCATGACCGCCCCTCTCTCACCCAAAACTGTGGCCTCCTCTTCCGCGGTTAGCCTGTCCAGACCCCTGTTGAGAATCAGAAAAAGCAGAGGGTACTGGTCTAGAGGTAGACGAGCGAGCTTTGAGTGAAAATTTTAAAACCTCAGCATCAGCAACAATGGTATATAAAGGAGGTAAAGGGTATTTCATCATTTGAGCAGAAGAAAACTGGAAAAGCTTATCATTCAAGCCAAGACAAAACACAACAGCAATATCCTCATCATTAAGAGGATGACCAAGAACACATAATACATCAAGAATATCTTTAAAATGAGCATAAAATTCCTGAACAGACTAATCTTCTTGACTAACTCCATATAAATGACCACAAAGATAAAAGCGGCGAGCACGAGAATTATTCTGATATTTAGTGGCTAAAGCATCCCATACCTAAGCAGCAATGACAATACCGTCAATTGCCAACATTGCAGCAGGATTCAGGGATGAAAAAAGAGCGACTTGGACTAGCTGATCTGTCTGAAACCAAGCATCATAACAGTAGCATCCTCAGAAGCCTTGTCATTGGAGTCCTTGGAGTATGAGCTCGCAGGTTCCGTAGGGCACTTAACCGAACCATCATCATAGTCAATTAATTTGACAGCTCGTAAAACAGAGGTAACCTGAATACGCCAGTGAGAGTATTTGGAATCATCAAGCTTGATGGTGATGCAGTTGATCAACGAAGAGAGCGTAATGGTCATCATCGAGAACAAATCCAAGCATAACAGAGAAATCAAATTGCACCAAACGCACAATAAGCTTGTGAATGGCGGTAGATGACTAATTTAACTGTTGTTCAAGGATGAAGCAGCACTGGTGACAGGAGAGTGGTGGACGCGCGGTGCGTGTGGTCGGCAACAGCGGCGCATAGACCAATTGCGATGGTGCATGGGAGAGCGTGGAGCGGTGGAAGATTTTTCTGATCAGTGAATCTGATGTGTAGAGGCTGGAGGCGGTAGAATTTGGCGGAATTCGGTGAAAGAATAAGGGTGGGGGCGGCCTGGGATCGGAAAAGGCAGGAAAAATTATGGAATTTTTTGGGAAAAGCCAGAGAATATTTAGAGAGACTTAACTGATACCATGATAGAATGTAAAACTTGCAAATAATTATGGTTGTGTATTCATATATATATAGTGAGTACAAAGGGTATACAAGGTAGAATCAGTTATGGAAAATGATATATACAAAATCAATCAAAAAGGGTATTCATTTCTTAATTTGATTCTAATTCATCAAATATTCTATTAATAACCCTAGAAAGTATGTGAAAGTACAAACAACCCATTTTGACATATTTAGGCTGAATTTGGTGAAAAGACTACTTTACCACTCTGAAAATTTTCAGTTTTTTTATAAATGAAATTACTATTATATCCCCTAAACCCTAATTTCTTCTTCCTCTTCTCTTCTTCTCTTTTTCTGGCAGTAGCGCCTTATTAGCTCATTCCTCACATCTGGCGCTCTATCGTCATCTCCAATGGGTCGTAAAGCTAATAGCGAACAGCAGATGAACAACCTCCACGAGCGGTGGCGAGCGGCGGATGATACCTTACCGTAATCTTTGACGGGTCATAAAGATGACGACGAATGGTGGATGACCAGTATCCATGAGGGATAACCTGCCTCCACAAGTGGTGGCGAGCATTTGCTCAAGGTGTCAAATGGAAAATAGGGTATTAGGGTTTCTGATTTAAAACTGGGTGGCGGTGGTGAGGATGGGACCCTAGGGTTTCTGATTCGCTCGAGGTGGCTAGAGGCGGATAATGCCCTAGGGTTTCAGAGCTTAGGATTAGGATGAGGGTGATGTGGTGGTGGGCGGGGCTAGTGGTGGCGGAACTAGGGGTTGGCTGTGAAAGGGTGGTGGTGGGTTTGGGATTTGGTGGAGACTGTGATGCCACAGTCGGTGGTGGCTCGACGAAGGCCGAGTGGTGCACGGTGGTAGCTCAGTGGTGGTTCGACAACGGTTAGGTTGTGGATGGTTGGGGCTAATGGTGGGTTTGGGATTTGGTGGAGGTGGCTCGACAATGGCCCAGTGGCGGCTCAACAATGGCTCGACAGTGGCTCGGTGATGTTCGTTGTATTAAGGGCAAAATTGTTCGAACACTTTCAATATTTAGGCCAAACGCCTTTTAGGCCATTTTATGTGAAGTCAGCGTCGTCTGCATCAAGGTCAACGCTGGAAGTATCACCAAAGGGTTATTGGCAGTTTCATCAACTAGGTAGTTTTTTTTGGAAGAAAAAAATCAATTATTTGAGGTCTATATTAGCAGTTTCACAAGTATATAAGGTTATTTTGATATATTGCCCTAATATAATTTACATAAGGATACTATTTTGACTTTATCTCGATATACCGTATAATTTGCGTAAAGATAATGTATATTTCACTTTTTATAGGATTTAATCAATAAAAAAATCTCACACATTTTATACTAGTAGCACTACAAAAAAAAAGTTCAGTAGTGACGCATATTTTGTGACAGGTAAGAAAATGTCACAATATTTGCTCCACCTTC
>JAULKM010099171.1:0-10981 GCA_032355605.1 Rubia tinctorum
TATCTACTTTCTAGTAGTATAGCCGCAATTAGGGCATATAAATACTATTTTTGAGAGGCACGATGACGGCCTCCCAGCACGACTCTCAAAGCATAAAGCTCGATGCTTTACTCGTTGTACGGAGGGTGCCCCCACCATCCGATAATGCAAATCAAGTGGTTGGCCCTTAGCCAGCTTCACCCGAGCCCAGGACCATGTCGTGCACATTTTCTGTATGCAACAGTAAACATTGTTGTTGCCTCCACCCTTTTCGTGTGAAAGATTTTCCCATTGTCGTTGTGCTCCAACAAAAACTCCCCCAACCGTTGCCTTTCCTCGTTTGACCAGTCCTTAACCCGCATGACCCAAAAACAAAATCCGATTAAGATTGGGAAGTTGCACAAAATCTTAACAATCAGGTCCTTCGGGAGTTAGGAAGGGCTCAGTGATTTGCAATCTCGAAACTGAGGTTCTACAACAAACCAAAAAAATATATGGGTTGGGATTTTTGTTGTAATAGTTAGTGTTCAGATCATTTTGTTCCTTATACTTTTCTTTGCATTTGATAGGGGATGACTGTTCATATAATGAATAATCTCTAATTTATTTTTGGTAGATGAAAAGTGTACGAATAGTGAAAGGACAATAATTTTGGCACCTTCCCAGGCCTATAAATTTCTGAGAAGGGCCCTCAGTACAAAAAGGGAGGGAAAGTTACCCTTTCCAATCGCCTAATTACAATAGTCAAATTCAGATTAGAGCCCATTTGGCTAACGTGGATATGACAGGGGGACCGCCTAAAAAAATCCAATTGTTTCTCTTTCTGCAGAAAGTTCTAGGACAGAAGGAGTGTTTGAATTAAATATTTTATTTTTAAAGTTTTCTTTAGTTTCAATTAATAAACATATTTTTAAAACCCCAACACTTGTAGAGAGTTGGCCGATATTTAGATATGAATAAGGAATAGGATTATGTTTTGGGTTCGACCCTTATTTATTTGCTATATTATCTAAATAATATTGTGGGTGAATAAGGAATTATAAATTTAATTCTTATACGGTTTGGTAGTTTAGTGACCTGCAAAAACCCATTGTATGTATTTCTTTGTTCTATTCATTTTCTCAATACTACGATTGAACACTTTTAAAATGACTTAACAATTGGAGTTCCTTCATTCGGCACCCCTAGAAAGTTTGTTTTATAAAATGGACCAACGAGCAAAGTTCGACCATCACAATCGTGATTCGATACTTATTAGCTAGGTTTTCTCATAGCGGCCAAGTTTTAAAAAAATATGTGCATATATAATATAAATAATAACTTGACTGTTACATGCATTCTGACACTTATTTTCAAATGAAAAAGACAAAACATTACTAATTAATTTTCACAATTAATTATTTGCCGCCGCAAATTAATTAACGTATTCTTTTGACTACCTTGAGTTTTCTTTACGATGTTTGAATTATACAAACTCTCAAGATTCCACTGGTTAGTTTTTTGTTTTTCTATAGTTTTTGTGGTAAAGAATTCATTTTGGTAGTGGAGATAATGTATCATATACCAACTTTATTTTCCTACCGAAACTCTCTTTGGTGTCTTTTTCTAGCGTGCAATGTTGGTTGACCTTAATTATCATTGTTTACTCAATAATTTATAATCCAAGTAACCCTTCAACAGTCCCAATGCGTCCTTGATATGGGCAGTCCACCTGGCTTGCATAATATGACAACATTATCCTCACGTCTTAAAATAATCACAATATATCCATCCTAAATCTAATGGAGGCTGATTGACATTTTGTGAAGGAGCTGTAATTTTTATATTTCTTATATCATTGTGTATTGATCATTAAAGTAGTTGGATTGAAGTTTTGTGTGGTCATAAACTAGGGACTGATTTATATAGCAAATTTTTTAAAAATATATTCGATAATATAATTAAGACTTTAAAATTGAAAGTACAATATAAAATTTGTTATAAATGATCAAATTTAAAAATAATGTATAGTAAAAGGACATATACTCCTTAAATATTAATTTTTTAAAATTTTAAAGTTATCGTAATAGAAATAAGTAAAATTTATACATGTTACACGTGTATGTATATATATAAAGTTCACTTTTATTTATGATATATAAATTATAAAGCCTAAATGTTAGAATAATGTCATGTAAGATCTTATTAGATTTTTATTATCTATCTGTTTTAAAATGTCAAATTATTATTATTTGTTACACAAAATTAAAGATATATAGTAATTGATGAAGAGTTAAGTTAACTCACAATATATTTTAAATTAAAAGAATATAATACATCTTGATATACGATTTCATTTTTAACAAATGCAATTTTTAATAGAGTCCGTCTCTTGAAAAACGGTCTTTCCAAAGTCATGAAAAAAAATCAAGGTTTAAAGTGCAAATTATAAGAAATGAACATAAAATTTATAACTACTACATGTTGTATAATAAAATTTTAATATTGCAACTAAGATTTTTTACCTTTTATTATTTTAATTAAACTCCGTCTTCCCATAACCTTATGGAAATACGATTTTTTTCAAAACTTTGCCCTTCTAATATGCTTGGAAAAATTTACTAAAATATTTAATCAAGTACTAATAAAAGAGTCTGTCTCTTGAAAGACGATCATTACACAAGTTATGTAAAAACCAAGGTTTAAACTGCGAATTAGAAGAAATTAAGATAAAATTTTTGTATTGCATTAATCAGGTCATAAACTTATAACCAATGCACATTGCAAAATAAAATTTTAATATAGCAACTAAAATATTTTACCTCTCTATGATTCTAATTCAACTCATTCTTTTCATAGTTTTTCGATATGCCTATGGAAAAACGATTTTTCACAAGATTTTGCTCTAATAAAATAAGTAGCAAAATGTAAAAATCAATAAAATTGTAACGTAAATAATTAGATACCATATAAGCAACACTTTGTGAACAACTAACCAATTAAGGTAGTATCAAACAAATAAATAACCGGAAGAAAAGAGAAAACAAAACTGAGAGTGGTTCGTACAATACTACAGCTGTACAGCAACAAATTATACATTTAAGGCAAAATGCAAGGCATAAATCATGTAAACAGCGAAACAGACGTTTATGAATTTATTGCTAGAATAAAACGACGTCGTGATGGTAAGTTTTAAAACTTCAATCTTTTACGTGCAACTTCTGCAATTTTCCAGGGGAGGATCCGTTGTTCTTCAATCTCCTTCCATCTCTTCCTCGCTCACACACTTACATCTCCCTTGTTCGACAAATCACCGGGGAGGCTGGCACACCCCCTCGCCCCTCTCCTAGTTCCGCCCCTAGTGATTGGTGTATTTTTAACGAGCCTACAACTTATATTGGAAAAATGTTAAGTGTGATATTTGCTATTTTAATGAAACGCTGACTTGTGCCGATAGATTTTTTTGATGGGTTCGAATCGAGGTTGCATGAGGTCCCACAATAGAGGGTCAC
The DNA here is from genome assembly GCA_032355605.1 of Rubia tinctorum. NCBI lineage: Eukaryota > Viridiplantae > Streptophyta > Magnoliopsida > Gentianales > Rubiaceae > Rubia > Rubia tinctorum. The sequence continues at coordinate 3,471 of JAULKM010099171.1, forward strand.
TTTACCACCTTATATACCTTCATTTTACCACAAAGGTTATTCATGCCTAGTCCAATGTATTTTAAAGCTATGTGTGGATATATATTTTTTTGGGCCTTATATATTTTTTAATCAATACAAAATATTGAAAAATATATTGGGCATTGGAATCTAACAAAATGCAATGCTAGGAGGCTCGTCCCATGCTTGTTTTATTTTTATTAAAATGTTAAATTTATATTGTATAAGATAGAGGAGGGATATAAACCAATGCCTTAAGATACATCACATTGTTTGAATCATCCTCTAACCACTACACGAACCAACACCTTTTACCTCGCTTTTGGAGGGATTTTTAACTCAGTTATTTTCATGAAAATAAATGAGGTAAAATACCAAAGTAAAAAGTATTTTTTACATCGGCATTAAAAAAATCAAGGTAAAAAGTATTTGATTACCACCCCGACCGGGGGGGGGGGGGACCGGCGCTAGCCGCTAAAGTGGACGACAACTAGCTCTCAATGCGACGTTGTTAATGACGACGTTGCCAATGGAGATCAATGATGTTGCTAATTACTTTGATCGACGTCTCATATAAAAAAGACTCGATGTCATATGTTAGGTAGTGTGGCCCATACAAAAAAACATCGTGACCGACGCTATTGATGACCAATGTCGGTGAACAATGTTTTACTTGTGGCCTCCACGTGATGTCTGAACGGCGTTATTTTATTTAGCGATGTCGATATGACTGATAACGGAAGCAATATTGGCGTAACCGATTGCGATTGTGATGTTAGCAATTTGATGTTGTGGATGAATATTATATGATGTCATTTATTGTGACCAATGTCGTTCATTTGTAACCGATGCCGGTGATCTGTATTGGACACGTGAGGTACACGTGACCAATGGGGACACATTGTTTATATGTGCGATATTTAAGAATATGCTGGCATTGAGCTCCTATTTTATGTATTTTCACCACTGACCAAATGAATTAGGGCCTAAAAAATGTTACAGCTTATTCTCATTGACATATTTATTTTAGCCATAGTTGAAATGCAAATTACACATTTGTATTAAATCCACCAAAAATTAATTTATAATTGTAGTCTGCAAAAGTAGATTTTAGGGACGAATAAATTTGTTGGTCTATAGTACATTAAATTGTACCTGATTTAGGGGAAATTAATTCTTCCAGATGATAACAGACCTCGGGACCGACCTGGCGAGTTCCGCTCTCATGGGTGTCTGCAAAGGAATCTTTGGGGAGAAGTTCCGAAGTCCAAGTTAGTCTAAGAGCTTTTTAGAAATATAGTATGTTGAGAGTTTCTTACATGTACCAGTGTTTTGTGTCTCTATTTATAGGCTCATTGATTCTGTGATCGTGGCCCATGTTGTGTGTTCAACTCTACTACATCATGGTCTAGTAGAGGGTGTCATGGAGAATAGCACTTAAGCGTTTCTTTTGGGATCGGTTGCTTGTTAACGAATCGAACTTGACTCGCTCCCGAGTGTTGAGCGAGCTGGTTACAACGAGTTTGGCCGTATGCTTAGGCTTTCGATGGACAAGTATATACCATAACCTTCCCCCATCCCCCAGCTGTAAAGGTATGATTAAGCCTAAAAAAATCTATTTTTGTCTATTTTTGGAAGCAAAATATATATTGTTTGGGTTTGATAAAAATGGTGACGTTGGCACAAAGCTTTGTATGACTTCGTGGGTAAGAAGTGAGGATATTTTAATTTTGTAATTTCTTAATTTATAATTTAATTTTTTTTTGAGAGTAGAATTGCATCCCTTGACTTTAGGGAATGGGACTCGATGTCCCAAAGATCAAGGGTAAGATTAGTAAGCAAGTATAATGTGTGTAAGATAATCATTTCAAAGAACATTTAACGAGTGATGACTCCTATTCATAAATGACAAAAGTTACTTATTGCATAGAAAAGGTGCATTTTTGAAGTGTGATTTCATTTGTTTTCTTATTTTATATGTGTATAAAAGCCTAAGGACGCGTTAGTTGAACTTAACTTGTTCATCTAGTTTGAAGGTGCATTAGCAAACTTTGTGTGGTTGTTCTCTAGGGCTTTTGCCAATTGAAGGTAATATATTGTTCCTTCTGAATCCTTATCAGTCGTTGCCCAACTTAACCTGGGTGATAGTGGGGTGACGCAAGATGACTTGCTTTATGTGGACGATGTGATCATCGGGGAAGAAGAAGTGGTTGGGAAGGGGCGGTCCAAATATGGAAGATAAAGATAGTGTTCTGACTAAAAGTGCATTAGCAGAACTGAAGCGGTACCATCCATCCCTAGATGGGTGTGAAATTATATTGCATGTTTCCGGTAAGAGGGTGTGGAACCCCCCCACCTGACCTTTTTAGTGTTTATGAGTAGTTCTTCTTGTATGTAATGACTCTTCCTATATCGAATTTCGTGGTGGGTGTATTTGAGGCTCATGGAGATGATCTTGCCTACTTCATCCGAGATACGTGGCTATGATGAGTGGATACGAAGATGTAACAATGCTACAAGGTTTGTAAAGGTTGGTGGTTTTATAGGGTATCTGTAGAGTGAAGGTAAAGAAGGGTTGTTTACGCTGTGTCCTAGTATTTCTGGGATTTACCTTATTCAGAATTTTCCCTGCAATTGTGGGCTATGGAATGAGAGGTATTTAATGTTACATGCATGGAGGGTAAGACAATGCCACGTGGAACTCTGATGTTCCCTTCGCTGAGCAATATGATAAGATAGGGAAGTTTACAAATAAGAGAAGGTTGTGATAAATTTGACCCTGCACGACGTGAAGATAATCAAGCTGAGGGGGAAACGAGGTTGTATATTTTAATGTTATTATTATATTGCTCATGTGTTTATTTTCTATTTTTATTGTGTGTGTTGAGCTTATTGTATGTGCTTCTCTAATTGTGTTATTCTTTGTCTAGGAATGGGATTTTCTAAGATTGACCCTCCCACTACTAACAACACAAGGGAATCTGAGAGGCGATACACCAATGCTCAACAGAGCACAAGATCAAGAAAGAAGCATAGGGCTGGTCGAGGTTTTAGCAAGGTGAATTTTACCCAACAGACCGCTGGAAATAATTCTCGCATTAGGGGCTCTAGGCGGAGAGGTGACGAGGTGTCATCTCTTCCGCTAGTGGATATGAATAGTGGGAAGGATGAAATGATCTGGGAATGCTCTTTCCTACTGACTGGGATCTATTAGACTCAAAGGATCCTGCGGCCTTGTTGGCTCAGTGGCCGAGGTAGGATAACTATTTTGTCGTTTAGTTTAATCTTTTGTCATTTGGGTTATGTTTGTTAACAGTGGTTTGTTTGGTTTTCAGTTGGGTGATGATATGGAAACTATGGCTCAGCACGCATCTAGTTTTGTTGGATTGATGAAGGACTTGCATGATCTAATGGCTAAGTTGGAGATGAAATTGAAGTGATCCGAGGTTTAAAGCACTAAGTGAGAGATAAAGGTAGCTACAACATGAAGTTTGAGTGACGAGAAGGATTAGGTGAGCACACTATTGCCTGAGCAACTGTCTGAGTTGCGTAGCAGAGGACTAGTGGATCCAAGATATCCTAGGGTTTTGTTTATTGTATTTTTAGATAGTATGTTCATGAGGTCGGATTGTCATCTATTTAAGAGTTTTTGTAAGTGGGATGATTTTTGTTTGTTGGGGATTTTTATTCCTTTTGGGGTTTCTACTCCTTGAGGGTGTTGGACATTCCTATGGATGTGATGGTTTCTAATGGCTGGCTTTGTGGGGTTGTTGGGCATGACATATGGGTATTGTTAAGTATGAGATAGGTTGATCAAGTGGGATCTTGGGGACGTGTTCAGTTGATAAGGTAAGGCTACTGGAATAAGTTTTTGAACCTCATGGTTAGGATACTAGTGATTGAGCACGTGTGCCGCTAGATGGTGATTTTGTAGGCGTATGTGAAGCAATGAACAATCTCCCATGATCGTGGCAGGTTGAGGTTATTATTTCTATACTTCAAGGTGTTCTAAGTTTGTGTTGGCCTATTGACAGGGCATGAAGATTTTTGTGTACTTTAGGGTTTTAGACTAGGTCAGTTGTTCTTAGGTTTGGTGGATAAGGGGAGGGTTGGATTTGCACTGAGAAATGCAGGTGATTTTAGCTTGTGTCCCTGGCTGGAATTTTTCCAGGTGTATGCGAAGCCGTGAGTTATTTTCATGCGCTCGTTGCGAGGTTTGGGTTCTTTATTAGGGATAGAATTCTAGGGCGCTTTACCTAATTATGTCGTTTTAAATAACAATGATGGCTAAGGTGTTGGTCGTTATGTGAAGGGGGGGGGGGGTTAATGTCATGGGCTATATGTATAGGGTATTGTTAGGGTTGCTATATGAAGTGGCCTTTGGGGACATTGACTTTTTTAGATTATTTATGTTGATTTTATTAGGCGTTCTATTTTCAACACTGACTATTCGGCCAGTCAGTTTTGAGAGAACGTGTGAATGCGTCGTTCCAAGTTTTTTTTAATTATGAAGGGTTTTGCATGCTCGAGTCCAAGTTATACCTATATAAATGGCTATTACCATAGCATTTTAACGCATTGTGGTTGTGAGATACTCCCTTCTTCCCATAAATATTGGCCTATTTACTTTTGGCACAATATTTTAGGAGAGGTGATATGGAAGAGAATAATTGTGGAAAATAGGGATATTTTGGGAAAACATTTTGTCCAGTGTCAACGTTGTTAAAGTTAAAGAAGACATTATAGGGATTTAACAATAGATTCTTTTCCATTATAAGTAATTTTCAACATAAGCCATTAATTGTGAGACGAACGAAAAAATAAAGTGGGCCAATATTTATGAGACGAGGGGAGTAGTATTTTGGGTGAGTAGTCTTCTAGGGGTTATCCTTTGGCGAGATGCTTTATATTTTTTGCAAGGAGCAATTTTATGCAATATGCAAAATTGGATGTATAACCATTGAATACTAATTAAAATACTAAATAATTAATAAAAATGGAGATGAATAAACATAATGTAAACCGAACTTCATGTTATGAAAGTTTCTTTAAAACAATTTTTATTTTTAAAGTTTAAATAAAATTTAATTTTACTGTACAACGAAACTGTAACTAAAAGGCATGGATATTCCAACACCTAAATTACAAAGTGAATAATTAATTAGGATCTATGTAAAATAACTTGGATCACAAACGGACAAAACATATTTAAACATCCAGCATTTGTTTTGCATTCTTTTAGACTGAAATCAATCGATTACAGAAAAGATCAATTAAATTAAATTAAATAATTGAGAAGATAAAATTTAATATTTTTTAATAATTCTGTGCAGTTCAATAAATGGCATATGAGTAAATGAAGAATCCGTTAAAATAGGTAAATAAATAAATAAATAACATAAAGCACTTAAAACAACTATTTCAAGGTTTAATTTAAAATTTGGAAACCCTCACAAGATTTACATGTTCACTTTACAGTTTAGTGAAATACCAACTGTAGCAATGCAATCAGACTCTTTTATTAAAATGATCAATTAACATTAGAATGGAATTCAATAATAAATATGCAATGCAGTCAAGTGATATCATAAACGGAAAACTCTATCTTTTAAAAAAGTTGAAATAACAATGATTCAATTTCAGAACTATATTTGTAACATTCATTGAAAAGGTTTACCGTTGGAAGAATATTGAAACCCTCATCGTCTTTCCAAATTAGAGTGTACGATTGCCGTCAATATTGCCTGCAAGTATATTTTCAATGGTTTAAGGTTTACGGTTCGAAATCAATAAATCATTATAGGCATGTTGTTTCTATCACGTATTTTTATACGTATATACACTTCTGATTAATTTGTTTAACCTAGGTAGTCACTCTCTAATTTGGTCACCTAACAGTCCTAAGGTTCTAGTTTCAGTTATGTATATTATTTTAACCTAACTAATTATTTACTTAGTCAATCTGACACAATCCCTAAATGTATCAGATTCTCAACAGTTAAATTCATGTGCTATTCTCCATCAACCTCTCGGCCCTCTCACAGATAATCAATGTAGTCTGCAACAAAACCTAAGTCTGTAACATCACTTAAATATGAACATCACATATATTCATCCTCACATTAAATGAAACATTAAATGAAACACGAAACCTCTTGATGTTTATTTTAACTTACTTTGCAGTACATATACATATCATGAGTTCTTCCTCAACAACATAGCAGATCCACACCAGTTTATGCCGTTTTGAAAGAAAACTAACAAGGTTTCAGGGGTTGGCTTATCAACGGAATCAGTTTCCTAACTTCCATCCTTCCATTCTACCTAAGTTTTGAATTAAAATCTGTACCAACTTACATGTATGTTTAGTCATATATTTCTAGTCCGAATCTAATTTCCATATTACCGTATGTCACAGTTTAAACAATCATTCGCTTACTAAATCCTTTGGGGGGTATTAAGTCTACAGAAAACAAGACTTACCGTCGACAACGAAGGCTACGATTTCCTCAATCTGCTTGAAGAACTCGCTCCTTGATCCCACGTGTCCTGCGTTCTGATCTCTACCAACCGAGTGATATATTTCCTTTTGTTGATGAAGAAGTTATGGACTCAAAGTTTGAAACTTAAAGAGTTATCCCAGCAATTTACGTTGAGATCAAACTCCTATTGGAGTGGAATTCGGACAATTAGTTCGTTTCGCAGAAATTTCAAAGTCTATCGTAACTAACATCGAAATCACAATTTCTTACCAACTAAATTACTACTTCCTTGTCGGAGGAAAACTATTGGGCTTTTAAGCCCATGCAATTTTATTTTATTATTATTCTATTTATATCATTTTATTTATTTATTTTTCTATTATCGTTATATATTTTAATCTTTCTAAATTTATTATCCTATAAAACAAAACTAATTTCAGGATTCTCTACCGCTCTTCAAAAAAATAGAAAATAACTGTATTCGGGTGTCACATTGCGCAGTGGTTAATAAATAACCAATGAGTATTAGATTTCCGCCAAACATGGTTCGCGGGAATTTCAGATATTGTAAGTTCTTTAAATGACAATTTCTGGACAGATTCCAAGAACACCACACAATCGAACTGTTAATGGCATATTCTTTAGAACTTATTTGTTATATGTTTGACAAAGTCTTGTATAAGACTGTCTCACAGTGAGACCAAGGATTTACATGCAAATGGGGTTTCAAATTGAAGTTTTAAAAGTTTAGGATCTGGATGTGAAATTTCGTTAATTTACATTTAAATCCAAGTATAAATATCAATTTTTCCTCATTATTCTCTCATATTTTTTCTGAAGCTTTCTCTCTCCTCTCCTTTCCTCTCTCCAGCATAAATCTCCTTCTTGTCTCTCCTCTCCATTTCTCTTCCATCTTCCTTCAATTCGAGCTCATTTTCTTCCAATTTACCGCACATCCTCTCCATTTTTCTTCCTCCTTTCTTGCGCGCAGTGGTTCGTTGAGATTTTTGGAGTTTTCCGGTGAATGTT
>JAULKM010099172.1:0-10981 GCA_032355605.1 Rubia tinctorum
TACTTAGTTGTATTTAATAAGCATATTGGGCTAAAAATAGTATCTTTGAGAGGTACGGTGACGACCTCCCAACGCCATTTGGACCAATTGAGTTTAGGTGTGGGTCTAATATTTTCAGACCCTATGGGTCGGGTCCGGGTCGGGTCTGGGTCTAACAAAAAATTTTTGCGGTCGGGTCCGAGTCTTATTGGACCCGACCCAACCCAACCCATGATCATCCCTAGTTGTTATGATTTCAGAAACTAACGATGCGGTTTTTTTTGTTGTATCTTTTACCCAGCTTATCAGGTGTGGGTCCAAGGTGAAGGATGCAAAAAATCCCTTTCCTATATGTGCAAGGCTTACGGGCGTTGTAGGGAGCCAATGTGGTGGTGGTGGTGGTGGGGGGGGAACCATTCGAACATGCATTAGTTAAAGCAAGGGAAAAAGATGGACTATTCAGTTGAAGGACTCGTAAAGGAGGAGTTCCTTCATGAATTTATTTAACTGAGTTACTGGGTTGAACAGGTGTAGTGAGAGAATGGGTAAACATTTCTTGCCACTATGCATGCTCTACTTGAGGAGGATGATGGTTCCCCTTCATCGGCTTGTGTGGTCGTAGGCTTGGGATTGAAGGTGGTGCAGTGAGAGAATGAGAAACCATTCTTTCCCTTTCTCCTATCTCGCATACTAAGCGTGGTGGTCTCGAAGGGCTTATTTATCCCTTAGGAGTTTGAGATGGTTGTTGAGGATCCTAGCCAAAAGGATTCATATTCAAGAGAACATTATGACTTTCTTGGCAATGTCCACTAGAGGATTATGTAGTTTTATTATTGTGTACTAGGTTCGCATATAATTGTTTGTAATTCTTCCTGAGGGAGGTTTCCTACACTCAATCAAGGATTTTTCTGCAATTCTTAGTTTTTTTATGACTCTAACATTCAATTTATTAAAGTATTCACAGATTGTGTTATGGGCTTTCTTATTTTCTCAATGGGCATTATGTTTAGATGAAGCTACATTCACTTCATTTTTATTGAGTTTGGTAGTGTTATTTTCTATAAAATGCATTGGTAGTAAGCCTTTACTGGTTATGGTCAATTTTTTCCTTGATTAGCAAAATCTTTTAAGGTTATAGGACAGACTAAATTGGTGCTTCAAGTTGTCCTAATTGGAGTTTGAAACGGGTTGTATGAACCTCAACCCTATAACTAATAAAGTGTCGTTACTTTATTCCTATGAATAATTATGTTCATATGTTTAGGATGTCATGTAATAAGTTACATTTGTCATCTAATTACTTAGTTTATACTATGTTTTCTAATTCAACCTCAAACACTCTATATTTGCGTTTGACCGAGTAACTCATACAATCCTGGGCCTCTATATGTATATATTTTCTACGTCACTTTGCACTACGTGTCTATTTGTAAATTATAGTGTACCTTCATCGCAAGTCGTTCTCAGCTAGATTAATTTTTTATTATTCGATCTGGGAGGATGTCATAGTGCCTGTCAAGTATAAATATTTATAAAGCCATAATACGACTAACTACTAGAGAGTAGCTAATGGCAAGTTGGGGTCGTCCACAGAGAAAAGAGATTTAATCAAATATTAAGCGTAGCTAAAAGGCACACAAAGATGTCACTCTAAGTGTGTGGTATCGAGGGGGAGGGGTGGGTTAAGTTTAGAAAAACACTACTATTTTAATCAACTAAATTAGCAAGCAACTAGCCCGGAGGAGGTAAATACGATTATAGTGCATTTTGGGCACAATAGATATACATTTTTAGTTATCCTTTGATCCTTGATCAATTATCCTATCATCATGCATCGACCACATATTGTGGATAACTTTTCAACAACTTTCGAGTGAGTACATTTCTCACTTCTCCTTGGTTATAGATAGAATTGGCGATCAACGCCACAAAATAGCCCTTACCCCCGGTCACTCTAGACGATCGGCATCATAGAATGCTCCAAGGACAACAATAAATATAGAGACCCAATACAACTAACACAATGTTCTACAAGACAGAAACATATAGTTAGCATAATTATATCTACTAATAACGACTACGAGGACCGTCCTTCATGCTAAACGTTATTAGTGAGCCACATCAATAATTAGGCAAACCCATTCACATCCATCCTAAACCTAAGCGATTTCATCAATTAATTATTATAATTAGTTGTCACCCCTAATTACAATCTAACATCAGTCAATAATAATCACATCGACAAAAAATAAAGATTTTTGGGTTTAACCAAAAAAATAGCAAAAAATCAATTCATAATCATCAACTAATTGATCATCCTAGCCTAAATCATGCATTAATCACATTACAAAACATAAAACTTAGTTGATAAGCAAGGAACAAAATAGGATAAACCAAATCTCACAAAATCATATTAGAAAGACTAAATTTTTTTATCCCAAACATTGCATCTTTTACCATTTTCTGGTCCCCAAGAGTAAAACCACATTTTTTTAGTATCCCACAAATTCCAAGTGAAATTTTCAGTCCCCAAAACCAGATTTCGGGTGGTTTTCAGGGACCAAAAGATGATATAGGATGCTATGTTAGGGACCAAAAAACAAAATAGTCTCCCTGAAAACCACCCGGAATCTGGGTTTGTGGACCAAAAATTTCACTTCGGATTTGTGGGGTACTAAAAAAATGTGGTTTTGCTCTCGGAGATAAAAAAATTGGTAAAAGATGCTATGTTGGGGACCAAAAAAATAATTTAGTCTATTATAAATGCTTACTAATTGCTCTCAAGAGTATATTTTGCCTAGATAACTAAAACCCATGATATAGAGCATAAATCCCAAAGAAACATGGAAGAAATTCAAAGAGAAATATAAAAAATAGGGTTTAGGAGGCCCCAAGTCTGGCTCCATCAAATGGGGAAGAAGGGACTATTTATAGCCCAGGGAAATTAAGGGAAAATGGCCAAAACAAATCTGGGTGTTTTCTACTGACCATGCTATATGCCATGGATCGTGAGGGTCAATCCGCCCCTTTCCTCTTTCAATCTCTACGAGTGAACCATTCATCCATTTTGGGAGAACTTGTAGTCATTTTTACTCATGAAGACAAATCCAACGATACTATCCATGGACACTAATTCATCTCGAATAATTGTCAGAATTTGGCTCCAAAAACCCGGATCATTCTTCCTCCGCTACTTTGCCTCCCTTCTTCAAATTCGAATTTTTTATTCTACCAACTAAGACATTGGCCTTCATTTCTAAACTCTTCCGTGAATTTCCATGCTTAAATCTTCAATCCATGAGTATGATCATGTAGTACACTTCAAAAAAAAGTTAAGATAGAAATCCTACATCATCATCCTAACCTTCTTATTAGCAAAGCATCCATTAAGATTACATAAAATTTATAATCCAAATATGAGTTTCAAGTGTGCTAAAAAGAGAGTACAAAGTGAGCACATCACGAACGTACCGTAGTTGGAAGTTCATGAAAAATTTATTGTGATCCTCTGCCTATTCATTCACCTAGGTCCCAGAATTATTATTTTATTTTGATGTCTGCAGCTATATGGTGGTGGCTCCAACATAAGCTCTTGTTTTCCCCATACTATCAAAACTGGACGAGAGATTGTCCAAAATGGTACCCGAATAGTATCCAAAAAGTAAGTGTGTAGTTTGAACTGTAACAGAGGGAGTATTTGTTATAAATTTCTCATCTCCAGATATGTCCACTAACTTTTTTTCCCATTAATTAGAACAGTCACTAACATTAGTGGAGGAAGGGGTGATTAAAGACGGTTCTATCAAACTAGAGAAGACAATTTAGAATCACTTTATCTGGCTCTGTCTTTGATCGAACGGTTCAAGAAACTTCCTTCAATATGGTCCAAAATAGGTTCCAAACTCCAAACCTCTTTTTGACCTTCCAAAAAGAAAAGCTAAAACTACCCTGCGCAGTAAGATCAAAACAACACCAAAATCAAAATAGATCAAAGGCATAACCCTAGTGACATGAAATTTGATCTGAAAAAACATAGCAAAAGCAACCCTAGAGGCGGAGATGGCGGAGTCGAGGCAGCGACAACGGTAGGCTTTCACGCAGAGTCGAGACAGCAGCAGAGGAACCCTAGCGTAGAGATAGAGGAACCCTAGCTGGGAAGAAACCCTGGTAGTGTAGAAACCCTAGCGGCGAGAGCAGCAGAGCGGTTAGGGAGCTAGCGGCAGCAGGCTTCTTCTTCTCCAGCGGGGGGAGCGGCGAAGGGGGAGCGAGCTGCAAACTAAGGGGGAGCGCGGTGGTGGGGTGAGGTGGCAGTGAGGGGTGAAGCGGCGGTAAGGGGTGTGAGGTGAAGGAGATCGATTAGTGAAGGCCTTAAGGGAATAAAACTAAGTATGGAAAATGAGTCAGTGAAGGGAAGATGGGTGAAGGGATGCGGGGGAACAAAACTAAGTATGGGTTCTGGGCCAAAAAAGAGCCCATTAAAGGCGGTTCTAAATGTAGAACCACCTTTAAAATATAATTGTAGCCTGTGATAATACTTCTGAACTTGGAAGTACTTCCAGAATTTAGGCAAATCCAATTCTAAAGGTTGAACCGCCTTTAAACGATCTCCATTAAAGGCGGTTCTGGCTTTAATTAATTTCGAATCGCCTTTAAACTGAAAAAGAGACCTGGGAGAGAATTCTTAACTCGTAACCTCTTTCCGCTCCTCATTGATGGAGGTTCCTGAAAATCACCTTCTAACACCACCTTTAATCAAGTTTTCTGATGCAGGGCGAATGACGGTGAAGATTGAAGAAGCAATAGATTGCCGTAAAAGTTTAATATGGTTTTGAGCAAAACTTTTGCATTCGAAGTCAGAATCAGGCAAGTCCGGATGCGTTGGAACCTTCTCAATGATTACTAAAATAGTCACTATTATTCCATAGGTCAGGGTTTTTTGGCCATTTGAACTCTTTTAAGACCTCAAAATGACAATTTACTATTTTTCTATTTTTTCCAATTTTCCTTTTATTTCAGAATCAATTCTGAATTTCCTTTTTTTAAATAATTCTAGGGTTTCGTTATAGTATTCAAGAACCTCTTGTATTTTTCAGAGATTTTCATCATTCATAATAATATTTTTTGACAATATTTTCTCTCTGGTGGATTCTAGAACCAAAACCTAGGGTTTGTGCTTCCAGACCTTAATTGTTCTTCAAGATTCATGCTCGTGGATCTCTTCAGATATTCTGACCGTGTCAATTGATATCGGAGCAGGCTTTTCCCTGACCTTTTTCCATTGATTTATGATGAGTGACCAACAATTAACCAAGACGGAAGGGAATGCGATTATCGCATCACTAGTTGCGTTGAGTAGGAAGATTGAGGCATTGTCGAAGAGAGTGGAGACTCTGAGCAATGGCAAGCGATCGGCCAAGAGAAATCCAAAAAATAAGAATATTATCAATGATCCATCAAGTTCGGATGATGAATTAACCAACACGGACACTGATACGAACTGGGGTAATCAACGGAACAATCCTGCTTACCAGGTTAAAGCTGACATCCCTTATTTTATGGATATATAGGCGTAGAGGAGTAGCTGGATTGGAAGATCTAGGTAGATCAGTTTTTGAGGTGATGATTCCTGAGGATAAGCAAGTTAAGATGGTCGTTGTTAAGTTAAAAAGTACGACTGATGTGTGGTGGAACAGGCTAGCTGACTCAAGGCGCAAGCGGAACAAGAATCCAATTAGATCATGGAGGAAGATGAAGCAGATGATGATGGATATATTTTTCCCGCTGATTACAAGCAGATTTTGTACAAGCTATACATTGAATACTCCCGAGGAATGAGGCCAGTTCAGGAATACACAACTGAATTCATGCGTTACAATGAAAGGAATGAACTTGGCGAGTCTGAGAATCCAAGGTGGCTAGGTATATCAGTGGCCTGAAACCTTTAATTCAGGAGAAGATGGGGTTACAAACAGTGTGGCAGAGATAATGGAGAATTTCCCTCGTGGCGGAGGTGGTAGCTTTTTCGGCTTTCAAAAATTTTAGCCCCAAAGCAATTTTGAGTCTTACGTGAGTAAAGTGAGGACCGTAGTAACCAAGGACTCAAACCTGGTACTGGTGGTGGCAATTCAGGTGGCGCGCAGGATAAGGGGGTGTTCCCGGTCAGGGCACCAATGCAGAGACAGCCTAACCTGTATGCTAAGCCATGTGGTGAGCAGTGTTTTCATTGTGGTGGTGTGGGACATATAAAGAATGTTTGCCCATCGAGGATTGTGGCTCTCATTGAAGAAGATGGCGTGGACGATTCTGCAAATGAGTATGAAGGAGCTGAATTCGCAGAATAGGAGACAACTGAGAAAGTCAGCATTATGTTGCAGCGAATTTTGTTGTCAACCAAGGATGAGGGGCAGCATAAGAATCTTTTCAGAATGCACTGTTCGATTCATAATAAGTTGTGCAATTTAATTGTGGATAGTAGTAGTTATGAAAACCTTGTTTCTGCAAAGTTAGTTGAATATATGAACTTACCCACTAAGCCTCTTGAAAAACCTTATACCTTAGGTTGGGTTAGTAAGGGTAATCAGATTAAGGTTGAAATAAATTTTAGTCTTCCTATTTCAATTGGGAGGCTTTACAGGGAGAACGTGATGTAAGATGTATTGGATATGGATGTGTACCATGTGATGTTGGGGAGACCTTGGCAGTTTGATAATGACGTTACTCACAAAGGGCCATACAACGTCATGTTGTTTGCATGGAGCGGGCATAAGATTTCTACGGCTCCTTGTCAGCGTTTTGACTATATCACAAGAAGAAATAAGTTGAATTTTCTTGTTATAACATGAGGTAAAGAGGAACTTGATGAGGTTGTTGCTGAAACCGACTGTTTTTATCCCGTGGTGATGAAGGGGTCGCTGAGTGATGAGAAGGGGAGGCACCAATTCCAGTGGAAGTGTAGAAAATTTGGGAGGATTTCAAGATGTTAACTTGTGATGAGCTCCCAAGTGAGTTGCCTCCTATGTGGGATATTCTACATCAGATTGATTTGGTTCCCGACGCTAGCTTGCCAAATCTCCCACATTATCGTATGAGCCCAAAGGAAATTAGATTATGAGGGAACAGATCGAATAATTGTTGAAGAAGGGGTTCATTCGTGAGAGTATGAGTCCTTGTACGGTTCTTGTTTTTCTTGTTCCTAAGAAAGGAAATCAGTGGTTGATAATATGGCGATCAACAAGATTACTATCAATTATCGATTTTCGATTCCTCGATTGGAGGACATGCTTGATGAGTTGGCGGGTTCGAAGGTATTTTCGAAATTCATCTTGGAAGTGGATATCATTAGATTCATATAAACCAGGAGATGAGTGGAAAACATATTTCAGAGCATGGATGGACTGTACGAGTGGTTGGTGATGCCTTTCAGGTTGTCCAATGCCCCTAGTGCCTTTATGAGGTTGATGAATCAGATTTTAGACCCTTTGATTAGTTCGTTTGTGGTGGTTTATTTTAATGATATACTGATTTACAGTAAGACCAAAGAGGAGTATTTAGAGCATTAGTGATAGGTGTTGCAAGTTTTTCTTGAAAATAAGTTGTACATTAACCTGAAAAAGTGTACATTTAGCACCAAAAAATTACTTTTTCTAGGTTTGTTTTTGGTGAAGATGGGATTCAGGTTGACGAGGTTAAGGTGCATGCTATCAGCGAATGTCCTGCACCTACGTCTGTAACGGAGGTACGTAGTTTCCATGGTTTGGTTACATTTTATAGACGTTTCATTACAAAACTTCAGCGATGTGATTGCTCTCATAGCTGAGTGTTTGAAGAAGGGAAAATTCCATTGGGGTCCTGAGCAGGAGAATAGTTTCGCCTTGATTAAGGAAAAGTTGTGTATTGCGCCCATATTAGCTTTGCCCGATTTTAATAAGGGTTTGAAGTGGAATGTGATGCTAGTGGCGTAGGGATCGAGGTTTTCCTATTCTAGGAGAAGAAGCCAGTGTCGTTTTTCCAGTGAGAAACTGACGGAGGCTCGGCATAAGTGGAGTACTTATGATCAGGAGTTCTATATTGTTTTTAGAGCTCTATAACAGTGGGAGCATTACCTGATTCAGAGGGAGTTCGTTGTGTTCAATGATCATCATGCTTTGAAGTTTCTCCATAGCCAGAAGATGATTAATAAGATGCATGCTCGATGGGTCAGCTTTCTGCAAAATTTTCCTTTCATTATTCAACATAAGTCAGGAAGGTCGAATAAGGTTGCAGATGCTTTCAGTAAGAGGACTTCTTTTTTGATTATTTTGGCATAGGAGATAGTTGGTTTTGAATGTTTGAAGGAGCTATATGAGGAAGATTTTGAATTTAAGGAGATATAGGTGAAATGCAACGAGGGCAATATTAATGGAGAAGATTTTCATGTTCGTGATGGCTATCTGTTCAAAGGAGATCAGTTGTGCATCCCTAACTCTTCGTTGAGGAAGAAACTGATTCGGGATTTGCATGGTGGCAGTGTTAGTGTTCATTTGGGGAGAGATAGGACCATTGCTAGTTTGGAGGAGAGGTATTATTGGCCGCATTTGAAGAGGGATGTGAGTGTCATTGTCAAGAAGTGTTATGTCTTCCAGGTTTCTAATTATCAGTTTAAAATAGTGGTCTTTATATGCCATAACCTGTTCCTGAATATATTTGGCAAGACTTGTCTATGGATTTTGTGATGGGGTTTCCTCGTACCCAACGTGGTGTAGATTCTGTGTTCGTAGTGGTGGACATGTTTTCCAAAATGTCGCACTTTATTGCATGCAAGAATAATGTAGATGCGTCCAATATACGAAGCTATTTTTTTGGTAAGTTGTTCGTCTCCATGGAGTTCCTAGATCCATTACTTCAGACAGGGATACAAAAATCCTCAGTCATTTTTTGATTACTTTATGGCGGATGTTTAGGACTGCTTTGAATAAGAGTTCTACACCCCATCCCCAGACTGACGGGCAGACTGAGGTGATAAATAGAACATTGAGAAATATTATTCGAAGTGTTTGTGGTGAGAAGCCGAAGCAGTGTGATTTGGTTTTGGCTCAGGTCAACTTTTCTTATAACAGCTATGGGAAAATCTCCATTTTCTCTTGTTTATACTATTTTTTTGAAGTACGTGGTGGATTTGGTTGAGCTGCCAAAGGTTCCTGGAGTTAGCCAGTCGGCAAAAAATTTGGCTTAGGAGATTGTGGAGACCAAGGAATCTGTTAAGGCTCGTTTGGAGGCTAATGGGAAGAAGAATAAGGAGGCTGCCGATAAGCGTAAGAGGCTCAAGGTTTTCAAGGAAGGAGATGACGTCACAGTATTCTTGCACAAATACTTGTTCCTAGTTGGTACGTATAATAAGTTCAAACCACGTAAGTATGGTCCGTTTAAGGTGTTGCAAAAAATTAATGATAATGCTTATGTTTTAGTCCTTCCGGATACTATGAGTATTTCGAACACTTTTAACGTGACTGATATTTATGAGTATCATGAGGATGAGGTTCTCTATCTTGAAGAGAAATCGGGGTTGAGTTCTTCGATGGTGGAGGAGACTGATGCGAGGCAAATGACGGCGAAGATTGATGAAACGATGGATCGCCGTAAAGGTTCGTTACAGTTTTGAGCATAACTTTTACGTCCGTAGTCAAAATCAGGCAACACCGGATGCGTTGGAACCCTCTTAACGAGTACTAGAATAGTTTCCGCTATTCCATGAGTCAAGATGTTTTTTGGCCATTTGAACTCATTTAAGGCCTCAAAACGGCAATTTAGTGTTTTTATGTGTTTTCCAATTTTCCTTTTATTTCGGAATTGATTCCAAATTTCCTTATTTATTATTCTAGGGTTTCATTAGAGTATTTAAAGAACTATTGTATTTTTAGGAGATTCTATCTTTCATAATAATATTTTTCGATAATATTTTCTCTGTATTAAATTGCAGAATTAAAACCTAGGTTTTGTACTTGCAAACATTAATTGTTCTTCAAGATTTGTGCTTGGGATCTCTTCAGATATTCTGACTGCGTCACCTTCTCTACCAGAGACACTACATATCACTAGCAACCAGCCTTCTCTACTAGAGTCACCACGTATCACTAGCAACGACTTCTATTTTCGTCGATAAATATCTTACTGTTGTCGAAAATTCAGTGACAACTTTAATTTTCATCGTTAAAGGCGGCCTTTACTGACAGCTCTTGGTGATGTTTGATCGCTGAATCGTTTTTGTTGCGATGACTGTTGGAAACCAATCACAAATTCATACACTAGTACTATTTCACAATCAATATTGAATTTGCAAGTAACTTATAACAAAGTTCACCAGCTAGTCTTTACTAAGAAAGGAAGTCCCAAAAGCAAGTTTTAATTTTGGGTGACATCAATCTCTACAATTTCTACACCAGTTTGAAGTATGTGTGGACTTCATCAACAAACTGAGAAAAGGAAACCAAACCTACAATTATTAGGAATCTTACCTTTTTTTGTAGTCCTGTCCAAAATGGAAAGAAATGCAATAGCCAATTTCACAAACCTTCATCCAACCTTCACAACTGCACAAACCCACTGCCTCAGTCGGAGGATACCTATGTTGGAAAATAGTTGATTTTCGTCAACTTTTGGGCTCAGTTTTAAGTAGGACCCGAAATGAATTGGGTCCGGTGGATGACATTTTTGGATTCTACGTTGCAAGTACTATAAAATTGATTACTCGAACACTCAAAACGGATCAAGAGTGAATGCGATATTGATGTCGAAAGATTCATTTTTGGAAGAGGAAAATGTGCGGAAATTGCACACTAGAAAATGTTTTAAACTCATTGTCCCACATGGGGAAAAGAGAGATTTTGGACTTGTAAAGTCACATGCGATGAATTTAATCATGGAGGAATGGTTTAGACACATGTGGTAAAGACTTTAATTGATTGGCAATTTGTGAACATATGGTAAAGAAGAAGAAACTTACCATGTTGGAACACTGTCAGCAAAG
>JAULKM010099173.1:0-10981 GCA_032355605.1 Rubia tinctorum
GATCCCCTTTAATTTGGCCTGATATGGGTCGTGGAGTGTTTCCACGTTGGCACGTGAGGGGGCGTGTTGAAAGATATATCCCACATCGGTTCCTTACAAGGATAATAATTAATATATAAGGTTTTGGATCATCTCCACTTAGTACCAATTGGTTTTAAGATGGAAGGTTAAGATACCTCTAAATTTAACATGGTAATATTTATGTGTGGATAAATGAAAATGTGGCTTCTGGTTGGATCCAAAAGAACCGAATATCCGCAGACCTTTACAAGATTGCAATTTTTGAGATAATCAACATTTCATTATGTTAAATAAATTTGTATTAGTGTGATGGCAACGTAGTTTAACAACTGAATTATCGTGATATTTTTTGTACAAAAATTATTACTCTGTATCATTCAAAAATTCGACATAAAATGATCATTAATATAAACAAGTTCGTAATTATCATCATTCCCTGTTGTGGATGTACTTAACAAAATATGCTCAAATGACGGGAAGAAAATCATAGTGTATATATATATATATATATTAATTGGACCAACTGCTATAAGAGAGTTGTGATCGTGGGCACAACTGAAAGTTTGAGGTTAAAAGGGAAAAGTCGGAATTCAGAAGGAACAATTGAGAATTCAGGGTTGAAAGAGAATGGCTAAAAATTTAGCGCTTGTATATTCACATTATTTAATAATGGGATATATACCAATATAACATTATATAGTTGTGAAAGTATCAATATAACCCTCAATTTTTTTGAAAGTAAAAAAACTGACATTTTTGGCGTTGACCTAGACATTATGGTAATTGACAAAAATGCCCCTCGGGGCAAAAGCTGAAGGTGTGTGGACAATTATACCCTTACCCACTGCCGCTATTAGACACCTTCATCGATGTTTCTCCGCTACTCAATCTGGGCATAAAAGTTCCATGTCACCACCCATCCAGCCCAAACTCTAATGACGTCGCTCGCCACCTCGACCAGGGCCGGTCTCAGCATAAGGCAAGTGAAGGCTTTGTCTCAGGGCCCCAATTTTTTCACCGTAAAGGGGCATCATTTTTTAAAATTCTTTTACTATATATGTAGAAAAAAATCATCAAATATTATTGTTCCAATTAACTACCTCGGTCATCTTCTTCTCCTCTTCATATCAAGCCTCTACTTGCAAATATTACGTGCCCCAAATATTGTATGTGAGGCCCTTTTTTCATAGTTTGCCTCAAGCCCCTAAAATCCTAGGGCCGGCACTGACCTCGACACCCAACCCCCAGCCACCACTTATCCCAACCCAAACCTGAAGCCTCGTCGGAGAAGAAGAGAAGAATAAGCCTTTGTCGGAGAAGAAGCACACGCCGATCGTGAAGAAGAGAAGAAGAGAAGGGTCAGTGAAATGGGAAGAAGTTGAGGATGGGAGAGAGGAACAAGAAAAAGAAGGATGAGAGAAAGGAACGGGAAGAAAAAGCCTAGGACGTGAAAGAATAAGGTAAAAGTGGGGGCATAATAGTTATTTCATACTTTTTTTAATGGGGTTTAAACAAACTTTTCACATGACGGTCCTATTCGAATTAGGTTAGACCGGATCGGGTAATGCTGTTTGAGCAGCCATAAATTGCATGTACTCTCTTCGTTCATTAGTGTTTGACACACTTTTTTACTTACTTTTCTCAAGGCATGTTTGACTATCAATAACTTTTGCTACATATGTTAATATCATGTAAAATTTTAATATTTGGAAAGTACGTGCTACGAAGAATCCAACGATACCTCACATGTTAATATTACTACTTATATATTAGATAAAATTTATGGTCAAACGTGATTAGAGAAAACTGACTAAAAATGTGTCAAACTTAGCTGGACGGAGGGAGTACTATTGAATACGTTTTCTTAAAATATGAAAAATTGAATACGATGAAGTTGAGTGTAAAATTAGGCTTGGCAAGAATTGTGGGCATGGTTCATGAATAATTATTCAAATGCATGGGAAACCCCAGCAAAATGGAAACAACAATATAATGAGTTCGTTTCCTTTTGTCTGCCCATTTGAGATTATGAAATGTCTCTTGAAAAGTATTAACCAAACCTTAATCCTAAAGCATCATATCACATCCCATTGAATCAAATCCAAATCTAACGTAATCATACCATGTAATGTAAAATTAATTACGCCACCCTTCTTTTTTCTCTTTCTATTTTTTATTTCGAACTTTCATACCTTCTTTAATTATGTGTATTTGCATTATGAATATATATATGTGTGCATGAACCGGTTTTATAAGATACATACCCGACCCTAAAAATAAATTTTTTATCGAAACTGAATTCAAACTCATTAGCTGAAGATTTTTTACTTATGTCCAAAGTTGATAAATTTTTAAATTTTGTCCAGAACGAATTTTAAATGGATTTTAAAAAAAATTATCAAATAAAATACACATTGTCCTAAGTAAGATTTGAAATAAAAAATCTTATAATAATTCATACAGATTATGTATTACAAAGTACAGTGCAAGTAATGGTCTCTGGTAAAACCCTACCAGACACAACCCCCTCTCTTTGTCGCACCTTCTTCTTCAAAAAAAATTCCACATCTCCTCTGATGGGGAGATGGGGAACAAGTTTATTTTAATTTATGTTTTTGTTTTTCAATAAGTGTGAGATTTGTCTGCATAGATTAGTTTTGTTCTTTGACCTGATCGATTAGATCGTTGCGTTCATGATGATAATTCGATTTAGTTGTTTAGGTTGATGTATTGCTCTCGATCTACTTGTTCAAATTGTGTGTTCAAAACTTTATTTGTGGTTTTTTTGGGTTTCCATTAATTTGGATTCGTCTCAAGTCTGTGTTTTTCAAGGTGTTTACAGATCGGACAACATAGATCGTGGTTGGATCAAGTGGTGTTACAGTTGTAGAAGATCCCTGTGTTGGCACAGTGATATTGATGCATGATACACTCCTCTCTGCCAAGTGGTCAGGATTTTTGCGGGAAGCAAGCTAATACCCATGAGGGCGATATTACAATTTTATTGGATCTCTGATATGTAATAATAGTATAGACGATCAGTCTGGTTGACATGTTTTTAGATATCTTTGCAATATGTTAGATATTACTAGAGACTATTTAGATTGGATGTCAATTTCACTCATTGTAATCGCCGCTGAGCGTTTTTCCCAACATTTTGAAATGATTAATTTTTAAAAAAATACAATGCAAGTAATGAATTAAAAAAGGAAAATTCACTTTCCTAATACAATCGGTTTGGAATAATATACAATAAAGTTTTACACATACTTTTCTCGTAATTTTTTTTGGAAAAAACATCTTTCCACATGTTTATGGACTGACGGGGTTTAATTAGAATAATAAAAATATAAAAAGGTGTAAGTTTCAATATTAAAAATTTATAATGCAACGCATAGTAGTTATAAAGTATATGGCCCGATTAATACAACCCAAAATTTTTATCTTCATTTCTTCTAATTTGCAATTTAAATTTGGGTATTTTCATGACTTATGGAAAGATCGTCTTTCAAGAGATGGACTCTACTTTTCCCAAGCACCATATAATAGAAATTGTTTGTTTTTTTTATGGTTCTATCAACCGGGGATATTGAAGTCATTTTGACTAACATAAACCCAAGTTATCTAAAAATAACATATTAATATTATAATATATTACTGATTTAATTCTTTACTATATATAATCAATCATAACTTATATTAATATTATAATATGTTACTGATTTTAATTCTTTACTATATATAATCAATAATAACTTGTTAAAATATATAACTTTCTTAAAATATAATTAAAACCATAAATATTTCATTGTACTATATTATATATCAATATCACTGAAGAAAATTTAAAAAAACACATAATCTGAAATAACAAAATGTTTGGATTTTTTATACATTGATAGAGTACTTTTGATAGAAATATGTATATATATTATTTATTTATAAATTTATAAATGACAAAGTCTAGTTTTAGCCCGACTAACTGAGGACATTTTATAATTAATGAGATTAATAAGGTCATTTGATATTTACTTTTATTTATTGCAATTAAAATCATATAATTATAAACTTTTAAAATGAATTTCAACATATAAATAATTACTTTTTAAATAATTTGAATGAAATATTTTAAAATAATCAAATTTTATTGTATTCAATATTTAAGAATTTCTAACTATCTCATATAGTTTTTCTTAGATGACGAAACTTTAAAATTTTAAATAAAATTCTTTATTTTAATTCAAATGTAAGACACAACATGTAAAAAAATCACAATATTTTAATTAATAATATTGAGTCTCTATATTTAAAAACCAAACCAAAAACACTATTTTCTATTTTCTTATGCTAAAAACACTATATTCTCGATATAATTTTAGCATTCGACATTATTTAGAATATATATAAATTAGAATTATTTTCATTTAATTTTAAATCCAAAATTATTTCTCAATTTTATAAATAGTTTTAAAATATCTTCAATGCTTAGAATTGTAATTCTCAAATAGTCATATGTTTAGTAATATTATTGATATTAATTCTCTCAAAATATTAAATTGGTATATATTTGTGTGTACTTAAGTTTAAAATTTGAAATGTTATGTGAAAAGACTAATTTCTTTTTTTAAAAAACACTAGCATTAAATGAGTTGGTAAAGTGAATGCCTCTTTTTCACCTTCAGTTTATGAAGGCCTAATTGAAGCTCTCAATACACTTTTCATCCACAGCATATTGACCCCTTTAATTGACCCTTGCATTGAAAACAAAATTTAACTTGAGGGCTTATCAATCTGACGTGGATACTGACTTTTTCCAAATTCACTCTTGGGTTGGAAATGCTCTAATGCAGTATAGCGCGGTAGTAGTATGTGCTAGAAAAAGACCATATGCAGATAATGACGCAAAGTCTAAGCACTACTATCTTTTTAAAGCAGATAGTTCACAGTGCTTACTTAGAGGAGAAAAATATATATATGATGTCACTTAATGAACTCTTGAATGTTGTGGTCCATATTGGGATTTATATGGTCCTATGGGTTGGATCTATGTCGGGTCGGATCTTAATACATTAAACTTAGACCCAAACCTATTTTATTATATGTAGACCCAAATTTGACTTTCACCTGATTGATCTGAAAATTTGGACCACTAACTAATTCAACGAGTATGGATTTGGGTAGAATCCTGAACCCATGACCATCCTAATCATGTGTATCTATTATAAAGTCAAGTGGTACAATGTAAATGTTGTAACATACCTTATGCACTGAGCTATGACTTAGCCACCCACCAATATAGCAGTTTAACACGCCCTCTTACCGTTAACATTATTTGTTGTGCAAGCGTAGACAAAAAGGGGTTGCATGCCAAACAATGGGAATATACGTCCACTGGGCTTAATATATTTCATTAAGGATAATTAAAACTTGTGAAAATTTGATATTTTAACATATATGTTAGAACGAGTCTAACAATGTATCATATAATTGTATTTATATTTATATACCAATTCAATTTAAGGGCCAAAGTTAGAAAATTTTGACTAAATGAATACTTAAATTACAGCTCAAAATGGGACAGTGGGAGTATCATAACATCAATTAGTATTGTGTAAATGCGACATGTGGCCTTATATATTGATTTATAATGATTGGTATTATGTAAATGTGACACGTGGCCTTATATATTGATCTATAATAAAAGCTACTAGTGAGATTGGTTCCTTTCCAATAATGGCATTGATCAATAGCCAGTGTCGCTGGTACTTCCCATCTCGAATCTTGTAATTAAAGTCCCGGATTGATTTTGGTGTAAAAGTTTTTATATTTAAATTAGTACCTTTTTTTGAAAATATAACTTATGAGTTTCAACTTAGTTTCTTTCAACGCCTCTTCTATATTTACAGAGTTAGCGATTTGTTGCTTCAATTGTGGCCATTGGTTTTCAGGCTGTGGTGATCGTGACCATCATGGTGACCGAATGACCCACATTCTTGGTATATAAGATAATCATGATTCTACTGGTCGTGACTCTCAGAATGAATATATGAGACCCGCGCCTTTCGTATGATGGGTCGGGTGGTTGCTTTGTGGCTTCGTTTATTTTGAAGCCAGCTTAGTTGAGCCCTTTACGTTATTGTATAAGATTTATGTATGAATTCATCATTCAGACTTTATATACATCAGAAACCATGACCTTATATATTAAGTTTGGATATTAATCTTAAAAAATCAATTACTCCACTAATGTGTAGTATTATGTAAAAGTGATTCATTACTTTATATGTTGAGTTATAATTTAATCATGCATCCACTAATGTGTGATTCTAATAGTATATCTTTGTACGACATTTATGGGTTTTTTTACGTCAATAGAATTTAAAAAAAGGTATAAACAAAAAGAAAATATTCTACAACTAACTATAAGAAACTCAACACAAAACTGTTACCCTCAAATAAACATAGAGAAGTGAATCAGAATGTGAAAAATTAGCGAGCAAATAATGAGCAAGATTTATATTATGAAGAGGTTCCCCAAAAAGATATAGAACTATCCAATTAATCTCTATGGCACCTTTACGTTTATTTCATCCCGTCCAATATCCCAAACTTCACTCATAAAAATCTTGGATGAGATTCGAGAGGCGAAAATGCATTTCTTATGTCAATTAAGTTGACTTAAATTTTGACTAAAGATAAAAATAAAAAGTTGACTGCAAAGTAATGGCTATTAGTGTTTTCTAAACAAATGTGTACGGCTTTGCAAATTTTGGAAAGACCGTCTTTCCATAATCTAAGGAAAGAAGATTTTTATTTAAAATAATAAAAATTAAAGATTTTATTTGAAAAATTAAAATTTTGTTATGCAATGTGCATTAGTTATAAAGTTTATGACCCGAATAATGCTATCCGAAAATTTTATCTTAACTTTTTCTAATTTGAAGTTTAAATCTTGGTTTTTCCATGACTTATTGAAAGAACATTTTTCAATACGTACTCTAATTATAACAAAGAAACTCAACTAATTATGCATATATTCGGGATTGAATAAATCATAAATTCTAGTGATATTATTACTATAATGGGAACATGTTCATATTAGTATGTTATTTTATGTGAAATTCACAGTTTGAAATCCAATTTTTAAAATTGTTCTTAAAAGGTACCCATTTTTCATTAATGTCTCAAAAATATACTTTTTAGTTTAAAATAGGTACCCATTTTGTGTTGAAGGTATCATTTTGAGACATAAATGAAAAAGTGAGTACTTATAAAGGACAAATTAAAATTTAGATACCAAACTGTGAATTTCGATCAAAAGTGAGTATCATTTTGGACAATCTCTCTTATTATAATAATAAATAGAAGAAAATTACACCCTAAAATATTTCTCAATTCATACCACTTAAATAACCATTTTTTTCCTCATAGCAAAGCCCAAATTAACCAGAAGATGAAATATTTAGATGAGAAGTGATCGAGACAAGTCTCCTAATTTTGTAAGGAAGTTTATTTTAGTAAGATGGACAAAACTATTATTTTAGAAGGCCTTATTTTTGTTTTTAGACCGACTTAACGTTGATTTGAAAATTATAATTAGATCAAATTTTATGTTGAAGGCATGTCTCTTTAATGAGTCTACAACTTGTAAAAAAGAAATATTAAGTGTAATATTCGTTATCATTTCCAAGTCGAGCCGGGACGTTATCTCGAACCAATAAGTTTAGTTTCGCATATTCACTTTGAATTTGTTGGACGGTGATCACTTTATCATCTAATATATCTTCATTATACATGATTGTCGTGTATACTTTTATCTTTAGTATTTTTGAATAAATAAAACTATTTTACATCAAGTTATAAATGAGTCTGCTCCATGTAAAAGCTGTAAGATAACTCAAATATAATATTTTAACCAATTTAATTGATATGAAAGGCTCAATTTTTTTAAATATATGGTCGTCAATGGTTTCGGAAGAACAAAGAATGAAAATGAAGAGTCAATGGTTTCGTTAAAAAAAAATTTGATGCATAGAGAAAAGATTTGGGTTTGGCGCCGTTATTCAGTTATTCTACTTCTTCCTTGGCGCGATCGGTGGAAGCGTTATTGTAGCTTACGCTTTTTACCACAACTTATCCTGAACTCGGGCCCGCTTTTCCCGGCTCCCTCCCGCAATTACGTCCACTACATTCTATTTGTCATTTGCATTTTACTCAACCTTCTTTTATAAAATATTGTACTAGCTCCGTCCCACCCAAATTTGCATAAAAAAATTTTAGTTAAAAATATTTAATTCTGCCACATATTTGAATAAGTATATAAACAATAATTTTATTGCATGAAATATGATTAAATTCGTCTATAACCACACATGTTTACAGTCAAACATGTTCATTATAGATCATGGAAAAAAATTTGTACAAATTTGGTTGGAACGGAGGGAGTAGTCTATTATTGGTCAATCAAATTAAATTAACTGAAAAATATACAGAAAATTGGTAAAGTGTTGGGAAATACCTTCTTTCCATAGTTTTATGGAAATACGAGATTTAATTATTACAATAATAAAAAGGTAAAAAATGTTAGTTGCAATATTAAAATTATATTTTGTAACGTGTAGTAATAAAGTTTATAACTGGATTCATGCAACCCAAAATTTTTATTTTCATTTCTTCTAACTAACACTTTAAACCTTGATTTTTTTATGACTTATGGAAATACCGTCTTTCAAGAGACGAACTCCATTTTTTTTTTATAGAAAATTCAACATCAAATCAAAATAAATAAACTTCAAAGTAAATTAATTTAAAATTATACAAAAGACTAAAAAAATTTACATCACATCAAATTGAAATAATAAAATTAATTTAAAAACTTTAAAAATATTTCAAAAATCCAAGATCAAATTAAAATAATTAAACATCAAATAAATTTGGTAGTACATATGTGTGCATTGCGCGAAAATGGGAGAAAAAATGGAAGAATTTCTCCGGCCCTAATTATTAACATAAAAGATTCTTATGACCCAAAGTAATGGTATTTGCACCTTGATATCTCCTTATTCACCAAACTTTTTATAAGTTCCATTCAAAACCTCATATCTAATCAAACTTCATTATAATACACATCAGTCATTGGTCTCACTATGAAACAATTTCATACAAGACTTTGTTCCAACATAGGGATAATTTAGTCATTTCGACTTTTAACATTACATGTCTTTCTTTTATATTTATTTTCTTTTCTTTTTTTTGCTCGTTTTGTTGTAATTAATAGAATAGAATATGTATTTAGAAAACCAAAATCATATATAATTACATCACCATAGTTTTGTTTATTTTCTAAACAACCTCTTATAAATGTTGAACGAATACAAGTCAATTTTATACGGTTCCTATACAATTTTACATGGTATCAGAGCAAAATCTTGATCCTCTACTCAAAACCCTAAATCTTGGGAAGTTGCAAAAATATTGGCCCGTGGTCTTCTTCTTCTGAATAACAATCACAAAGTTAGCCATAATTAAAACACCCACGATTCTCCCATAAATATATATTCTCAAAAGAATAAATATCCAAATAATAAAATAAAAGGTAGTAATGAAGTCAATGATGAGGTTGTAAAGCCTAGATTAGCGTAGTAGTGCCTTCTCGACATTCAAACCTTCCCAACCCCTATAAAACAACGACTCGAAACAAATCAGTTTTATTAAGCCACTAATTGCTAAGCTAATTAGGGGATTAGGCTTCCCTAATGGCTGTGATTAGGTTATCAGGTGGTTTAATCATCATCTTCTTCCTTTTGTGTTTAACATTGGTGGCCAAAGTTGAAGGCACCCCAAATTACAGGGATGCATTGGCAAAATCCATATTGTTTTTCCAAGGTCAAAGGTCCGGCAAACTCCCTCCAACCCAGCAAATCAAATGGAGGTCTCATTCTGGTCTTTCTGATGGTTCTCTTGCCCATGTAAGTTTTCTAAAAAAAAATAAAATGATTTCATTTTGAGAAACTATATTTTTTAAATGTTTTTTTAGTCTCCTATTTTGAAATACAATATTTCCACAAGTTATAGATATACTAATGTTTAAACTGTAAATTAGAAGATAGATAAAAATTTTGGATTTCATTAATCGAGTCATAAACTTATATCTACTGCACGTTCCATAATAAATTTATAATATTACAATTAAAACTTTTTACCTTTCTATAATTCTAATTCAACCCCGTCTTTCTCAAAACCTGGCCATATTTTAAATTGACTTTGTGTTATCTTTTTATAAAGAGATTAAAATGAAAATGTACCTATTCCCTTGACGTAAAGGGTTGAACATGCACCTTGAAAGTTTCTTTGAAATTCAGAGACTACAAATAAACCATATGCATATCATCAAGAATGTCATGTGAAATATTTAAATTCGTAAAGTAATTGAACGTTTCAAAACTAAAACTAGAGGTAAAGATTAATTCCATTCATTCATCCTTATAAGAAAAATTAAAAAAACTTATATTTTTTGTTATTCAACGTCTCAATTCAAAATAACAAGTTTGTTGCTTTTACATTAAAAGTATCAGAAATTGGGCCATAACTATAAAACTTGGTAATAAAACGTGCTTTAACCGGTTATAACAGGTTTTTAGTGGGTTAAAGGATCAACTTTTGAAGCATTTACTACTCCCTCGGTCCCAACAGTAATGACAGATTTACTTTTTTATAATTTTCAATAATCATGTTTGACCGTCAATATCTCTAACTACATATACCAATTTCGCATAAAAAATAATATTTAAAAAATGTATGTTAAGATGAAGAGTCCGTCTCTTGAAAGACGGTATTTCCATAAGTCATGGAAAGACCAAAGTTTAAAGTGTAAATTAGAAGAGATTAAGATAAAATTTTCGGGTTGTATGAATCGGGTTATAAAATTTATAACTACTACACGTTGCATAATAAAACTTTA